>JANQAP020000068.1:5142002-5152328 GCA_026874005.2 Erythroxylum coriaceum
ATAACTTCTTTCACAAATTAAGTTAGGTATTTTAGTCCACATAAATGATTAGTTGATAATTAATATTTTACGTGGATTCTTACATTTTATAGATAAAAAAGATTATGTTAACTAAATTAAAAAATAATAAACAAAATTAACATTTTGAACTGAATTACTAATGTTATAAAAAGTTGGTCGCTTAATTAAAAATTGTAAAAGCTTGAACAGTAAAATGTAAAAAGTTGGACACTTTAAATTTTGTTACCCTTATTTTACTTCATCTAATGGCCTGATCTCTACTATTCTTGCATAATGATGCCACAGATTCTTGAACTTGTTGGCCCAGTTTTCGCAGAAAGAGTTAGAATTATAGTTTGATGTGAATTCACTACTTCTAAATTGGTTGAAATGAGAATCTAATACTCAATTTTTATTAAGTGAAGAAGATATGATATTGAAATATGATATACATTAATAAATTAATAATATTTTTTTTAAAAAATAGATTAGATTAGAGTTTGTCAACCTAATTATCACATTTAGGAAATTCTAAGAACCTACTTCTCATTAAATAAAATAGGAATAAGATTAAATAAACAAGATTTGTAAAATAGCAATTAATGATTTTTGTATAAGAATGTGTCATCAATCTTTATTTTTGTATCCTCCACAAAGAAAATTACTCAAACCCACAAGCCAGTTTAAGTACGCGACAATATATTACTGGATTAGTGGGATAATTTCATAACGTCAAAACATAACTAGTCTATCAAAATGAATGAAATACGTGCTGCCATTACCATAGATCTAGATTGAATTTTATTATTTATCTAATCCAAATAATATAAATCCTCCCCTAAAATCCAAGATTGATTAGACCCTTTCATTTCTTTTTGGTCCCCAAAAAATTCTACGCCTCACGTGCATCGAGGAAGATCCTAACAAGATCCTTTGTCACGTGACCCATGTGGTGGGACCATGTTCTCCTCACATGAACACCCAACTTATTCATTGTTCAAACGGAGCAAACAAAAGACACAAGAGATTGTGAGGATCTGCTCGTGTCTACATGAGTGGACCCCACCCGTACTGGCGGCTGAGTGTCTGTTTGATCCATATCCTGACACGTGTACAGTGATGTAGCCATCACACCAGCGTCTGGGACAAAATGAGAAAACTGAAAGTGACACATCATATGGACGTGGAGTTGCGTGGCGTTCTACTTTCAACGCCGTTGAGATTCTGTCGGTGACCACTTCTTTTTCAATAAAATAGAATGTTGTGCAAAATTATAATATAAAATAATGGTCACTATCATTTAGCATTAATTGCGTGATTGATGTGAAGATCTTGTCCTAATCTAATTACTAGATGTTGTCTTTACAATTATTTGGAGTGAAAAAATCCTCCCACGTGCTCTTTTTCACTGAAATTTTAATAGAATGTGGAGCAAATCTTCGTCTCATAAGAACTCGACCATGGAGCTTCGTTTCCAATTAGTCTCATGAAATGTTCAAATAATAATTACATAGTCATTATTATTAAGTTATATTTGGAATGTAGCACAGGCTGTATTTGAAATAGGATAGAAGACAAAAGTTTTGACATTTTTCAATAACATTTTTGGTGCTATTCGTCATGCAGTTCATGCCCTGATAAAAGCTGACCAAATGATAATAACGGACAAAGGGTAATTTCAGATGGCATCAAATAATAGGTTTTTTAACGGATAATGAGTTAAATAACCCTCCACAGTCCACCTACTGCAGATGATCTTACCAAATGGACCAATGGCAACTTAAGTGTGTTCTTGGATACCGAAATCCTCAAGGCAAAAATCAAAAAACTCAATCTGAAAAAAGGTCAGATTCCTGTAAGAATTTTTTTTTTAATTATCGGGTATAATATGAATATATATTTATATTCTACAATAGCAGCAGTTTGTTCCACGTCCCATTTGCTACAGACAAACACGAGTTTTTGGAGGATTACTGTTTCTGCAAGTGCTTCTACCTACTCAGAGCACTAGCTGTCACTGTGCTGTAAGAAAGAGACTAGGCACAGCAAATTTGCAACTTGCTCCTTCTACTTCAGGATCAGGCCAATGGAGGTTTTTTTTTATTTTATATATATATATATACAGGGAAAACGGAGCAAACGAGTCAGCACTCACAACCCACTATAGCTAAGCAACTTCTTTATTTAAAACTGCAGCGAAAAGTCAATTTCGACGGCCAACTACGTATTAAATAATACACAAAGAGGGAGTGGTCCACTTTATGAATCTGCTTTGTCCATATCCATTTCTATTTACTTATTCCCGGTTGGTGAGGAAGTACAACTAAACATCATTCCTAGGAGGACTTCCACACTGTATTCATTAATCATTATTAAGGTTTAAGAACAAGGATCTAGGATCTATGTCTCGGTTCTTCGTCTAGAAGAACATTCAATATACAAACAGGTGTCATCCATGTCCATGCTTTTACAAAGTGAGCACGGTCAAGTTCGTTATGTCCTGGCCTAAGTTTTGACCTATTATTTTCTGTTCTTGCAGTAACAATGAAGTTGGAATTCTGCTGTAGAAAAATGCTACTGTGTTAAACTTTATGTACAGTGCACATACACTGAAAATTGCGGGAAGGAGACACTTACAAACATTTAAGTTCCATTGCGATTTTGAGGCCTGAACCAAGATCAACAAATGGATTGACCTGCAGCTATCAGGAACTTAGTGAGCAACTGTGACAAACTAAACCAACATTTACAGATTCTTGCAGGGCCTAACTTAGAGTTGAGAACTATTTGGAATGCTGCTCAGGAACAAGACTTTATTAACCCCAAGTTATAAAGAAACTTCTCTGATCTAGACCGAAAGAGATCACCCAAAGAGAACCTCCCACGTTCCTGAGGTGGAAACTTTGAACACTCATCATCTTTCACTCGCAACACTGTGATGCCAATTTCTTTCCTAACTGCTTCGATTGTTTCAGTTTTCACAGGACATCCTGATGCATCAGTCACATAGAAAACATTCACAGCTTGAGAACCTTTGGTGGTTACTTCAGCTCGAGTGACCGAAAGACCATTTTCCCTGAATATGCGAGTCACATCAGATAGAAGGCCAACCCTGTCCTCGCTACAAAGTTCCAGCTTTATACCCTGGAATAAAGCAGTTTACAATTAGCCATTCCTGAACTAGATCAAAGAATAGGGTTGAAATTAAACTATGCTCGCGCTTCTACCTCTGAACTTCTCCTTCTGATGGCAGCCTCCAAGCAGTTGATTACCCTCTGTCTCTCGGCTTCAGAACTAATCGGTGATCCGTCAATATGCCTGATATAATATTCCTATTGACCAACCAAGAAGTAAGATCCTAGTTAAGAATAGTGAAAATACATTTCTTTTCTCAAATCAAAGATTAAAAAAAGGATCTGCAAAGAAAAATGCTAGTTTGAAGAGAGAACCTGATAAGCCTCTGGACCTTCAGCTATGATTGTTGCATGATACACTACGTATTTCATATCTGTTAAGGTACAAACTGTATCAAAGAGTAGCTTAGGGCGATCTGGGCACCTCAAG
This sequence comes from Erythroxylum coriaceum, assembly GCA_026874005.2. Lineage (NCBI taxonomy): Eukaryota > Viridiplantae > Streptophyta > Magnoliopsida > Malpighiales > Erythroxylaceae > Erythroxylum > Erythroxylum coriaceum. The sequence goes on from JANQAP020000068.1 coordinate 5,145,567, forward strand.
TTCACAACAGTATAACCTTTATCCAAACATCTTTCCACTGTGACAAGAGGTGTTTGACGATCACTTGCTGACCCAAAACCCTCGCATTCCACGTCATAGTCGCGATCAGCATACATCATCTGATGCAACCTCCTATCCTTATGAGTTGAAACCACAGAAACAGCTGTATTGGCACTTCGTTTATCTCTGTCTCCCTTTAGAACATACAGGAGAAGCTGTTTGATCTTACCAAGCCGATCTGGATCATCTATCGGCAACCCAGTCGACTCATCTGTTATGTAGACCACAGATGCCATTCTTGAATTGTGGGTCCAGACTTCTGCAGCCACTACATTACACTTGAGGTCAGCAAGAACAGCAAAAACTTCAGAAAGCAAGCCTGGTCGATCTCTTCCAGTCAATTCAATTGTTGTGTTTTCAGCATCAGCTTGGACACCAACAGACCGTCTCAAAGACCGGAAGCTCAGTGCTCCTGGTCCCAGAGACTGCAACAAATAAATTGTCTCATCAGCAAGTGTAGAAGATTAATTGTTTCAACTGATTGCTACTACTTTCTATAACAAAGACAAAAAATCAAGGGCTGCGTCTCGCCTATCTTGTCATTACTTTATCTACTCATTTCTTGTGTCATATTGAGATGTGGAGTAATACCCTTATATAGACATTTTCCTCCACTATTTTCGTGTTAACTGGCATTCTGAAACATTTTCACTTCGAACAACTTTCTTTTTTCCTTTCTAAATCTTTCTTAAAGATGAAAATGTGTAATTTTAGTCCATAATCTGTGTCCAGAAACTCGTCTTAAGCCTGAAATTCTTCTCTACATGCAAAGACAAACGCAAAAGGAAGGACAGATCTGTAAGAGCCAGAAAAGTACTCAACGGAGCCAGAACTATTAGAGGAGAAGAGATTTTCACATTTTAAGTTTGTTTTCTGTGTCCCTTTGCATTTTCTACACGTTTCCTGCTTAACCATTTAGAGAAGAATAACGTCGCAGACCTACCTGCTGAATTCTTTCAGACACATCGTCCTCAGATAGCTTATTCCCGTTCTGATCTGTAACGTGAAACACTGTGGAGACCAATTGAGAACAGGAACGTCAACCTTAAAGCAGAGAATTGAAGAACCTTAAATTGAAATCCAAGACAAAGAAACCAAAAGCTAACCATCCATGAACCACTCCCCATCAGAAGAAATGTAAGCTCGTCTAATTATAAGATCCATATCTGTCAAAACTTGGACCACCTCTAGTAAACTACCATGCTTATTAGCACTGTCAACCTGAAAATTTGCGTCAGGATCAAACCAGTTAATCACGAAACTGGTGAATTCTTTTCGAAATGATCCTAAACGTCTAAATGATTTCAAATATGAAACACCTTAATCAAAGTGGCTGTCCTGCTCGAAGCGTTATCAACAGTAACCCTGCATAATCAACGTCAACAATAACAAACATCAAGTTCCAATGTTTTCAGTTAAAGAATCAAAATTTCAAGAAAGTGAAAGTACCCCACTTAAAATTCAACAGGAAAAACGACCAAAGAGCAACATTAAACAAAATCCCAATTAAGGGGGGGAAAGAAAAAGGGAGCAAGAACCTACAAACATGAATAATACCTTGGAGGGTTCATTCGAGTCACGAGCTTCTCAAATTCATCATCCACTGAGAAAGAAGAGGACCAGTAATCCATTTGTAGAAAGGAACAAGAAATTACGGGGCCAAAGCTGTTCAGGCGCAGAAAAATGAGCAAGACTCTGTTTATCTTCAACGAAAATGGTTTCTTTTTGGTATAAAAATATGAACTTAAAGCACTTTCTGTGCAAACAAACTTTAGAGACTGAGTTGGGGTTGTGGTCGTGTGTCTTTGATGGTTGGTGGTAGCCAATGGTGGTGGCTCTTGAGCTGGACGAAGAGTTTTTGGAGGGACACCACATTAAAATCTGGATTGCACTCGCCAAATATCGCAAAGACAATTATTATAAATCTGATATATACTTGGAGAAAAAGAGAAACAGAAAAAGAGAGAGCATCGGACGGGGCTCTCTCTCTCTCTCTCATCCTAGCTCGGTCGCTGCTGACATGGACCCACTATTCTCCTCTCCTAGCATTAGCATTTAGTGTGTTTTTTTTATTTTATTTTTTTTTTTTTTTTGCCTCACAGCAGCATCATGCAGGCTAGGCGGGCGGCTCTTTCGTGTGTTTTTCCGTAATGTGTTTATAACAACTTTTTAGCCTGCTTTTCATAACCCTTTACAGACTCTGGCAGGACACAGGGCCTCTTATTTTCTTTGTCTTGTCTTTTGGTATTCTCTCTTCATTTCTGCTAAGTCAGTCACCGGTTAACCTGTGAATCAAACAAAACTCTTTTATTTGTCATCCAAAGTTTTAAATTGTGGTTCACACTTACGTTTATGACTGTAATATACTTACGGTGGTGAAATTTCTTAGCATAAAGCCTCATGATTTTATTTTTATTATTTATAATTATTTTGTGTATATTCAAGCAGACATTCAATATAAACATTTCAAATATGTTTTTCTTCTTGGGCCTTTTATGTTTCTTTTCCTTTGATAAGTGCAACTTTACGTAGCTCAAAAGCTAAAGTAGCTGAAACCTATAAAGATAGGCTAAGATAGAAGGCACACTCTTGACTACAAATCTTCCTCCCTAAAATAATACAAGTGAAAATGTTGCAGAGACTTTGTTGTGCTTTTCCTAGGCGTAGAGAATCCAATTTTATCATTTTGATATCTTAGTTGGATTTTGTTGGGGCTTTTCTGCACTCTCTTCATTTTGAGAGTAAAAGGAATTGTCTTTATATCTGTCACTTACTTTCCTTATCTAGCAGGATTTTGCTATGATGTAGGAACCCTTCGTCTCTCTATTTTCACTCTCTACAATATCTATCACAATCTCATAATAAGATTTATTTGGCTGCTTCCAGATTATCATTATAAAGTTACAACCCACTTGTCTCATTTCTTTTTAAGTTGCAATTTCATAAATAGACTATCTATAAAATATTTTGCAGGAAAATAAGCACGAAGAAGTAAGACGGAGAAGAGCATACGTAAGTCTGGCGTAGGAGATAAACAAGGGAACACTTTGTAGTAAGAAGTAATTTGCCGTGATACAACCTGGAGTTAACCTACGCTAGTTGGATCAAATTTATCTATTCTTACAGTAGTTGGAGTGGTGGTTGGTTATATTTTAATTTACTCAGAGCCTGACTTGATCAGATGATCCTAACTAACCATCCCACCTTCCTGTGAGTGCACAAATGTTGTTGGTGCTAGTCAAGCTTGAGAACATGACCATGGACATGAATACAAAGTGACGTAGGGTAGGCGTAGGACAGAAGAAAGAGGAAGAAGAAGAAGAAAAAGCAAGTGGAGCAAAGTATGGAAGAGTGATCAAGAGTTACCAATACAATAAATGCCACTTGCCACAGGCACAAGTGGTGGCACATGATGGCCACATGGATAGCTGTAGCGATAAAAGAGTTTCGGTTTTGTGTGGTTCGGTTGTCTAGGCATTTCGGGCAGTACCACATGCAACTTGAATGAACTAAATAAGTTAGGAGTTATTGCAAATTTCCTTTCCTTCCATATATGCATAGTTCTTGTTGATCTTTGGAGAGAAGCATATTTGCTCAGATTAAGTGCCGGTGGTGGCGGCTTCTTCTTATGCACTCACACTAAGGCTTGGTCGTTCGTTTCCTTGGTAAAGTAGGTGGAGTCACTCAGATTTCCTCCATTGTTTTCCAATGAAACAGGCATGACATTGCATTAATTTAAAACAAATGAATTTAGATTTCACTATTGAGTTCCTCATCATTAAGCGGTAAGTAAGGACCAAAGAAATGGGAGAAGCTATAGAGAGGATGAGCCTCAAATGCCAAACAATTACATTTTCATATATTTTTTCTATGTCAAGAGCACCAAGAGGGGACAGGAAGACCGTACCTGAAGAAAGCATCAAAGGCCCACATGTTTTGGCAAGTGAAGACATGTGATTTGGGCTTCTTTTAAAAACACATGATTTAAAAGAGCACGGGTCACCCTTCTTCACATGCAAAATTCCATGATAGACTATTGGTTGTTGGTGACACCTTTTTTTCCCCCCCCTTCTTCCAGTAGGTTGCTCATATTTTCATTCTCCAACAGTAAAACTATCTGTAAGTAAATTGTCATTGTTTTAATTTAGCAGCATGATGGTGTTTAAATCAGCAAGCAAGCTATAGTTTGATTACAGATGTCTAAATAATTGCCTATTGTCCAGCATTGACCTAGTAAGTGACTTTTCAAGGTCACGGATGATTCACATTTCCTGTAAACAGTTCAAGTTAGGGAGTTTGCTTTGAGCCTCTACATGAAAATGGTTACAACATGCGTTTCTAAACAAGAAAGGAGAAACTGGACGACCCAAATGACAGATGGACTCCAATCATGTTCTGAACAAGTAGTCCAGGTAGATTAGGGCCCGTTAGATAGCTGCTTCATCACATGTTTTTCCATTGAAGTTGATATTCTTTTGATATAGGACGTTGAAGAGTGTCTTAGAATTATGTCAACAGGATATAACGAAATAATTTGGCTTACAACTTGTATGGAAAGCTGAAAGCAACTTCCTGTTGTCAGAATCCGCCAGACTCTTACGTCAAAGGGTTATATATATGTATGGGGGGACTATTGAAAGTGGGAGTCATCATCCTTAATGGGATGCTTCCAAACTGTCTTCGCTGTAGTCCATAGCCCACATATTCCAAGCGGTTCAACTGTTCATATCCCTATTCCCTTTTTCTCAAGGAATACCTTAAAACTGGCTATAGTACTACAGGTTGTCGGTTGTGTGCTCTATAGACATGTGAAATTATATAAACCAAACATATACATCGGCTTAAGCCCATATGCAGATGAGGGTTTTGATGCATATGCAGACACAAGTAGTCTATTCATTATTTCCCTCGGGGCTTGGCACTTGTTGCTGTTGCCTTGTGCTGGTATTCCACTGATATTAAAGTCATAACTAGCCAGAGCTTCAAATCAAGACTTTGATTCTTTATCACAGTCTTGGATTGCTGAATATTAAGAAGGAAATAAAGTGAGCCTTACAGCTGTATGAAACTTGTTAAATATATGTGTGCGTGCGAATCATCTCTTTACAGGGAGATATGAACGCCTTGCCTTCCATTAAATAATATGTTCACTGTCAATGAGACTAATGAGAATAATGACCTGCCATTTACGTCAACTACAAAACGACGCTGCATTTTTTACTTATATTGTTTGCTTTATCTGATAGAACCAACCGATGATTTCTTTACGCCGCGATTTATATGTCCTCGACTAGTATCTAAACATTTGTGTGTGTTGGAGAAAAATAACTTTTAATCACTTGAAAAGTGATTTGCTGCTATAATTTAAAAGAGGAAAAATAAAACAAATGAAACAATGCTTTGAGGAATTTTAACAAACATCTTATATGCAAAAAGAAAGACTCTGAAATTGGTGGGATGCTCGTAATTTTATTAAACACAAATCAGCCTTTATATAGGCTAAACAAAATAACAAAAGTAGAAATATCCGGCACTATCTCAATGGTGCCTCAACTAACTCAGAAAATCAAGGAAACAATCAAGAAATACTAAAGACCAAGTAAAACAACAGTAAAAAAAATATTTCAACAGTAAAGATATTTTGAATCAATTATTTAACAGCCTCCCTTGATTCAAAATTGCAAGCTCTTAGCTGATTTCTGAATTAGACATGCTTGTCACGTGGCAAAGACTTCGTAAAGATATCAGCTACTTGTTCATTTGTATCGCAATACTCCAACTTGACCGATCCATCTACCACAAGTTCCCGAATAAAATGAACTTTAATCTCAATATGATTTGTTCTTCCATAATAGGCTGGATTCTTAAACATAGCAATTGCTGCTTTGTTGTCGCAATAGAGAGTAGTTGCTCCATTTTGCTCTTCACAAAGATATGCTAAAACTCTCCTTAGCCATATTCCTTGGCACGCTGATGATGTGACAGCTGCATATTCAGCTTCTGATGAAGACAAAGCTGTTGTGGACTGCTTCTTTGAACTCCATGAGATAGCAGCTGAGCCAAGATTGAACACGTAACCTGAAGTGCTTCTTCTATCCTCCAAGCATCCAACCCAATCATTATCACTAAAACCAACCAGCCTGAAATCTGAGACTGCAGAATACCACAAACCAAAATCAATAGTTCCAGCTACATAACGCAAGACTCGCTTTGCAGCTCCAAGATGGCGTTTTGATGGATTGTGCATAAATCTGGAAATTACTCCAACGGAAAAGACTATATTTGGCCTTGTATGAGTTAAATAAATTAACCCACCAACTAAGCTTCTAAAGTAGCTTGAATCTGATTGATCAGTTTCATCATCAGCCTGCAACTTCTCATTTACATTCATTGAAGTAGCTGCAATTTTGCAATTATACATATTAAATCTTTCCAATAAATCAGTTGCATATTTTCTTTGTGACACAAAAACTCCATCTTCAACCTGCTTCACTTCCAATCCAAAAAAAAAATGCAACAAAACCAAATCTGACATCTCAAACTTTTTCTTCATGCATGCTTTAAACTCATCAATAAGAGAAGAAGAAGAACCAGTGTAAATCATGTCATCAACGTAGAGGTAAACAATGAGAAACTCATTTTTACCTTATTTTTTGAAGTAAAGAGTGGGTTCATTCTTGCTTCTCTTAAAATCATTATCAA
>JANQAP020000068.1:5152428-5168581 GCA_026874005.2 Erythroxylum coriaceum
AAAAACATCATGATTTATACCTAATCGTAACAAAAATAAAATTAATCCCCAACATATAGTAAGAAGAAAAATCGGGGTCCAACACTCCGATACCATACAAGATGACTCCGACAACGGAGCAACAAAGAAGAAACGAAGAAATGGGTATTTCGTGTAACAATCCAATTGATTGATTCGTAATGAAGAAACTGTACAAGATATATATACAGGGTGTAAGAAGAAAAAGTTTGTAACAACCTAATTACTGTCGATCGTTGGATGTTTGCTTTTGAAATCTACTGTACACGTATTCTGTTTTCTGTACAAGTTGGAAAGAGGAAGAAGGAAATGAACTGTTGGTGTTGATTTGTTTTGCAGCTGGCATCGATTTATTTTATATCTGCTATCCGTGTGGTTCTGCTGGTGTTGTGGTGTCATTTCGGCTTTTGAGCTCTGTCTATAATTCGTTTTGGGACTGCTTTGAATAAGTATTTTTCAATGAGTTAAATGTCATAAAATATCAACTAGTTTAACCATATTAAAATAATGGGAACTAACCACTTAACCATTTGTTTTAATTTGTTGAAAACCCATTGTGGTGACTTAAATGACCAAGTGGTAGATTTCTTTTTATTAATTATTTATGGTAAGTTAGCCTAACTAGTTATATAGAGAAAGGACTGTAAAGATAATTGCTAGATAGAGCAAAGGAAGAAATAGTCTCAATTTCTCAGCCTAATAAATTCAAAGTAGTTTCTTGTACAACACTTGAATGTCCAGTCCAAACTCTTAAGATTATTGGATAAAGCCATCCCTCCAAGCTCTTGAAAGTATTTAATTAATTGAGGTGTTTGAAAAAATGCATGAAAGGAAAGTAGAATTAGATGTTCATGTTTATACTTTAACTATTTGTTGGAATTGTAAGGCTAGAAAATTGAGAATGGAATTTATGTTATTTGATGAAATGATTAAAAAAAAGGTATTGCTACTAATGTTCACACCTATGGAGCTTTGATTGATGATATTTACAAGGTCGGAAACGGGAAGATAAGTGTTGGGAAATTAACCATGGTTAAATCACGAGGGGAGTAAAAAATAATCTTTTAAAATTTCCTAATATAATCTCTTTAATTAAATAATTTGAAAATTGCAAATTGTAAATAAAAGTTGAAATGCACCTAATTCGAATTTCTATAGAAGTTTTCTTCTTAGACTATCAAATGTAAGTTATTCACGTGTTTCATTTCTAACGAAATTCACAGAAAAGAGAAAAGGAACCCAAATAATTTGAGAGGAAAAAATAGGAGTGTTACATCTATAATGTCTTTGTTCTTATTTATAAAAAATAGTATAAGATTTCTTTCCAATTTAATTTTAATTCTAATTATAATTTTAATAAAATCAAATATCTCATATTTGTTTTTTGAAATTTCTTAAATCTCATAATTAAGTCTAACTTAATTTAAAATAATTTTTTCTTTTAAAATGCTCTTTTTGTGTAAATCGTTATGTTTTTAATATGTTGACAATAGTCGTATAAGGTAGGAAACGCTCAAGTACGGTTCTAAGGAAAGGAAATTACTCACCTATTCCTATTTCGATCGAGGAAAATAGACCATTCAGAATATTTAACTAAGTGCTAAATATTTGAAACAAGCTATAGCGCTTGCTCCTGAAATGTTATTGAAGCGCAGGACACAAGTCGCCAGTCTTATAATATATCTATATAGAAGGCCTTATCTTCGATCTTTTGTTCAATTTTTCATATGTGGGCTCATCTGTCCATATATGGTATGTTCGTTGAGATGCCCATATTAAATTAGAAAGAATGTTGGCTCCATCAAATCCTATGGATGTATCAAGCTAGCCTAAATGTCAAAGTGGTTTCATTCAACTTATATATGCATGGTTATAATGTATAATTTAATCATTTAATTATTAAATATTCCAATTAGAAATAAAGTATGAAATTAATGTCCACTCTGTTTAAATCTAACCATATTCATTATTGTTAATTAGTAATTTATTTATAATTGATATTTAAAAATATCTTTTCAAATCTTAATTCACTCTAGCTAGAGAATTTCTTAAATCATTACTAATCAAGAATAGTAGAAAATTCTTCCTAATTACTTTACATTGATAAATTCTTTATTGACTTATTAAGTTATCTCTATATAATTGATACTATATTCAAGTACTACTTACTTACCTATCTTAAATTGAATAGGTCATAAGTAACATCAAAATATAATAATTCTCATACGAGAGATATCGGTAACTTTAAGTTTAAAACCATTATAAATAGCAAATTTATAACACACAAATAATATTCCATTTTGAACCTTCATAATCAAGTTAGTTCAGTGAACTTATTTTCTAATAATACTTATATATTTGTTTAATTATCTCTACTTTGAAATTAATTACTTCCTTCATAAGAAAGAAATATAATGTATGTTAATTTTACCATTTCACTAATATCTAGTCTTAATGAAGCTATAACTAAAAACAATTTAGGAATAATACATAAATATAAATTGAATATCATAATTATAATCTTATTATAATTTCAATGACATAATAATTATTCTAGAGTTTTTTACCTTTAAAATTAAAACATCAAATATGATTAACAAAAATATGTAAAGATAAAATTAATGTGCCTTTGTTAATTAAAATAATAGCGTCATACTTTAAATTGCAACCAATTGAGTGATTGTAAAGGTATAAACTAACAGTAAGAAGATTCTAGTAATGAATATAGTCACTTACACAACAATCATATTGGGATTGTCTACAGAAAGAAGATTATCAAAAGCACTTACTTTTGTATGAGGAAATGATTAGAGCTAGCTTGAACTTAATAAAAAGTAGATAGTGCACTTGTGGACACCCTTTGCAGAGCTTTAACTATAGTTAGACATTTGAAAGGATATTCACCATTTTACACTTCTTTTTTTAGTTAAGGAAACTTTTGAAGCATTAAGAAATAAAATTATATTTTGGTATTTATTTCTCTTCATCATATTGTTGGTATTATTATGGCCCTTTTGAAAGATGAAATAATGAATTTGTAGGATAATATTGTCTAGTTTCTTAACACTTATCTCCAATTCTAAGATATAGCAAACTTTTAAAAGTTCAACCAAACCAGTTGGGAGAATTGTAATGTTTCCTTCTCTTTCTTCTTTAGATTTTAACCTAAAAGTCTTTGAACTCCTTTTTATTTACTATATATTCATTTTGTAACAGTCTAATACTAATAGAACCTTTAAAGTTAAACTTTTTCTCTCATCAATTTGATGTTCGGTCCAATTTTTAAAATATTGATACTTCTAGTTGATAAGTTATACCTATTCTTTACAAATAGTTACTGTGTCTATGATTTTGTGGATCATGACCTAAATTTATAGATTTTCAAATTTTTATTAATTTTCTATTTATTCCAAGCATTATAAATATAAAGGATGATTGATAAATAAAGATGTAAAATTATTTTATTGCATTATGTATCTTTTTTTCATTTTAAACTTGGTATTTTCTTCTTCTTTCAATTTTGATTATGCTTTTCATCTATCAAACCTACAATGTGGTATTACAGCCATCTTTTTAAGGAATATGTGAAATATAAATTAAAGTCAAATTTTCAAAAATTCCTCCTTCTATCTTTGATGGAGAAAACTATTAACTTTGGCAGTAGAATGAAGACCTACCTAAAGGCTTTAGCTCTTTGGGAAGCCTATAAAAGAGGAATATGAAGTTCCTCTATTGTCCAAAAATCCTAAAATGCCCAAATCAAAAGTTACAAGTGAAGAAAAACTAATAATTAAAAGGTGAAAGCATGTTTATTTGTTGTTATTTCAATAACCATTTTCATAAGAATCATATCTCTCAAAATTAAAAAAAAGTTTGGGATTATCTAAAGGAAAATATAAAGGAGGTGAAAGCGTACAAAGCATGTAGATGCTAATTTTAATAAGGAAATTCTAGTTGGAAAAGATGAAAGAGTTTGAGATAATCAAAGAATATATAGATAGAATGTTTGGCATTGTCAAAAGGTAAGGTTACTTGGATTAAACTTACCGATTTTATGATAATAAAGAAAATTCTAGTAATGATGCTTGCAAGATATGAAGCAGTTATAAGCACCTTGGAGAACACAAAGGATATGTCTAAAACCACCTTGGTAGAGCTATTAATTGCTTATAAACCTAAGAACAATAGAAAGTTATGAGTTAAGATACTATGGTTAAAGTAATCTTCCTAGCCAAGCAGTAGAAAATTTGAAAGAACAAGAAGAAACATTACAAGAAAAATTAGGAGTTATATAGAACCAAACCTTGCAAATAAATAGATCCAAAGAAAGGTTAGAAACTCAAAGAGAAATTATCCACCTTCTCAACACTACAATAAAATAAGTGATCTACCATTCAAATGCTAAAGAGCCTAAATGCAAAGTGCAGTAAATGCTATTAGCTTAGATATGAAGTTATGATTTGCAAAAGCAAAATTCAAATGCATAAAGCAGATGCCTAAGTTATCAATCAAGATAAAGAAGACCAAACTTTTAAGGAGACATATTTTTCAACCAGGAATTTTTTACAATGTTACCTTATCGATAATGGTTATAGAACTACATGACTTATGACAAAATTGACAAAATTCTCTTTGAGGGTTTAAAAGTAGAATCATAAAGGTCAGAATAAGGAATGACGACTATATTCTTGCAAAAGGAAAGGAATCATCATGACTAAGATAAGTTTAAAATAATTTCATATATTCTTTATGTACTTAATTTTGATCAAACCTTGTTGAGTATGGATAAATTAATAGAATAAGGATTCAAAGTGTCCTTTAAAGATTAACATTACATTATCTATATTATTATTGATTAGGAGATTTTAAGGTTAAAATGAGATAAAAGCTTCTCATTTGATTCAATAGAGGAGGACTAAACAATTTATTACAATGAAGTTAGCATTAAAAAAATTGGCTTTAGTAACATTAAAATTTGGAATAAAAGACTTGGTCATTTCCATCTTCAAGAAATGATGACAATAGAGAAGATTATGACAAGAGTTTTACTAATGCTTGTTAATCATTTGCTAAATTGTAATGCTTTTCAATTTGATAAACAAAGTAGGATGTTATTTCCTAAATCAACTTGGAAAGCCTCTTGAAAGTTGCAACTAAATCACAAAGTTGTGATAAGACCTCAAAAAATCCCATCATTGTAAGGTAGTCTATACTATATTTTTATTGAGTATTTTATAAGAATGTTATGGATTTTTCTTAAAATTCAAGTTAGAAGTGGATATAGTATTTTTAAAAGTTCAAGAAAATAGTGAAAAATCAAAGTGGATGCAAGATTCAATTTCTAAAGCCTGATAAAAGAAAGGAGTATACCTTAATAGATTTAATTTAATTTGCAAAGAATTTGAAATTAAACATTAGCTCATAACTTGAAATAAAATAGAGTTGGAGAAAAAATAAATAGGTAATTAAGATGGCCATATGAATGTTGCATTAGGAGATGCCTAAAAATCTTGAATAGAGGCAACTAACATAAAATTGTTTCTGTAGATTAACTTCCACCCAAGCCCTTAGAAGATAAAACTTCATTTGAGACTTAAAATGGGTGTAAACCTTCACTAAATTTTCTTAAAGTATTTGAATATTTTTTTTTATTTTTCATAAGTTTAGAGTGACAAACTTGATAAGAAGGCATTATAAGTATCTTTATATGTAGTTTAGTTTCAAAAGGCTACAAAGTTTATCATACATAAATAGAAAAAATAACCATTACTAAAGTTATACAATTTAACAAGGACGAGCAATAAGACAAGTGAATCCTTACAAGATCTAAAAGACAACTTTCCTGAAGAGTAAATAACATATCAATGGCAAAATAAGTTAGAAGATGATCCTCTAATTAAAGTTACAAAGCTACTTTTATATATCTATTAGAGATGTCATATGGCAATATGCAAACTTACTATCTATAAAGAATAATTTAAAAACTTAAAATAGAAGAAAGAAATAAAGACGGAGATGTTCATGGTTTAGAAAAATAAAATTAGAGATTTGGTTGATAAACCTAAAGATAGGAAAGTCATTGGAGTGAAATAGGTGTTCAAAATAAAGCCTAATACGAATTATTCCATCAATAAATACAAGGATAAACTTGTAGTTAAAGGGTATGCATAAATTAAGTTGTTGATATTCTAAAGCTTTTGCTTATATTGTTAGATTAGACATAATTAGATTACAACTAGAAATGACAACATAAAAGCTTGAGAAGTATTTCGGTTAACTGTCAAATTAGCCTTTTTAAATGTTGTATTACAAGAATATATATATATGGATCAACAAAAGAGATTTGGGAGGCAAGATAAAAAAGATAAAGTTTACCTATTAAAAAAGACTCTCTATAGCTTAAAATAAGCGCTAATAACCTAGTATAGTAAGATAAATGAATATTTTTTTAAACCTAAGCCTCTTTTTTAATGAATAAAGCCTAAGCTTTGTAAAAAGTTTATTTTAGTACCCTCTTGGTGTGAAACACAAGAGCAATGACTTTCTCATAATAAGCACTTATGTTGATGATCTTTTGGTGACTAAAAATAATACAAAGTAGGGGTGGGCAAAAAAATCAAAAAAACCGAACTGACCCGAAAAACTGACAAAACCGGGCCAAACCGAACCAAACCGATGTGATGGATGGTCGGTTCGGTTTCGGCTATTGGAAAACCGACTATATCGGTTCAGTTGCGGTGTAGGCAAAAATTTTTCCGAACCAAACCGACCCAAACCGATCAACTAAAAATAAAAAAAGTTTGTATTTTTTTATACTTCTAACTCTAGGTATATAACGTAAGTTTGCAACTTTGCAAGTATAACAATCATCCAATAGGTCCTAAAATGAAATAAAAATGTTAGATATGTACTAAAATTGATCCAAATTTTAAGGCCCAAGATTAGAACCCAAATCGATTGAAATAACCGAACCGAACCGAACCGCAAGACAAACCGAACCAATGGTTTCATCTGACATTCGGTTTGGTTCGGTTTTCTTATAGGATAGAACCGATTATTCGGTTCGGTTCGGTTCAACAGTCAAAAACTGACCGAATCGAACCGTGCCCACCCCTAATACAAAGCTAGTTAAGGAGTTCAAACAAGAAATGATGCAGATTTTTTAAATAACAGATCTTTGTGTTATGATCTATTTTTTGAAATAAAAATTAAATAAAGTATTCATTTGCCAAAATAATAACACAAAAAATACTTTAAAAAAATTGATATGGAGGAGTGTAAAATAATAAGCACACTAATGAATTAACAAGAGAAATTGAGATAGGAAGATGATGTTGGTAGAATTGATGAAGGTCATTATAAAAGCTTGATTGGATGCCTAATGTATTTTACTATATCAAAGTTAGGCATTCTGTTTAGTATAAGTCTCTTGTCTTCATTATTGTATTGTGCTAGTGGAATTCATTTAAGCGTAGCAAAAAGAATGTTAAGGTATATCAAAAGTATTGTTGATTATGGTTTAAAGTTTAAAAAGTATTGAAATTTTAAGTTGTATGAATCCTTGGATAGTGACTAAATTAGATTCATTGATGAATTGAAGACAACTTCAGGATATTGTTTCAACCTAAGTACAAGAGTCCTCTTATGGTGCATAAAGAAGTAAGAGATTATAACACAATCCGCTATAAAGGAATAATTTATAACAACAACAACAATAATAATAAATCAGGTTTTATGGTTAAAAGAAGGTTTTATATGATTTATATATAAAGAAGAAAGATAACACGTAAATTTTGTCAAAAATTAGGAAACAATTACAATTTCAAACAATCTAATATCTTATGAGAAGACAAAACATTTCAACACCACACTCTACTTTTTCAAGGAGGTGTAATATAATAGAAAAGTAACTTTAATTTATTACAAGTTTAAATATCAATCCATAGACTTTTTCACAAAACCACATAGAGTTAACAAATTTGACTTTTCAAAATAGACAATTGGAATTTTCAGTTCTTATACAGAAAAATGTTAAATATTTGTTTTAGGAATGCACACGATCTTTTTATTTTTATTGCTTCATAAATTTAAATAAATGGTTCAAATAAATAAACTATACTTTTAAGAAATAATTAGGCTAATTGTGACTTTGTGCATCATAATTTGAATTATTAGAATTTTGAAGATTTACTAATTTTTTATTTATTGGAAGTATTATAAATGTAAAGAATAGCTAATAAATAAAGGTGTATGATTCTTTTACTATATTCCTTACCTTTCTTCTCTCTAAACTTAGTATTTTTCTTCTTATTTCAATTTTGATTCACTATTTTTTCATCTCTCAAACCTACACTTTCTACTTATAATGTTTGTATTGTTCAATAAAAAAAATTCTTGATGTCGGTAGCCAATTCTTATAATTGCAAATCCATTGAAAAACTATTTCGAAGATTCCTATAGGATAACCTCAATTCAGATAATCACTATGCTAAGGTTAAATGGAAAGAGGTGTGCAAAAGGAAGGAGGAAGGAGCCTTAGATTGATCTCTATTGCCTCTTATAACAGAGCAGCATTAGCAAAGAACCTCTGGAATATCCTACTAGAAAAGAAGTCTCTTTGGATTAGACGGTTACACAGATACATATTGAAGGGTTCTAGTATCTAGTTCATCCCTATCAAACCATCTTTTTCATGGCCTTTGATTCAGCTATTGAAACTTAGACCTATGATTGAATCTCTGATCTACTGCCAGGTTGGGAATAGAAAGAAGATTTTCTTCTGGTTTGACAATTGGACAGGTCATGGTCCCCTTATCCGACACCTTCAGGCTATTCAAATATGGCATGATGCTCCCATTCATAAGAAGGCCAAAATAATCCTAACAGGAGATCAGTGGAACTTTTCATCTAAACTACTGTACTTGTCTCCTAACTATCTTCCTAACATCCAAAGAGAGGATGCTTACTATTGTCTCAATCTACCAGCTAACACCTTCAGCATTGCTAAATTTAGGAAATGGCAGTCTCGAAACAATTTAACACAAGCCTGGTTTCCTGTTGTCTGGCATAAAACTTTAATGCCAAGCTACTCTATCACATTAAGGCTAGCAGTCCTAAATTGATTGTGAGCACTATGGATAGACTTCACTTTATGTCTACCAATTCTGTCTGTGCCCTTTGTGAGACAGAGATGGAATCAAGGGACCATCTCTTTTTCAGATGTCCCTTCTCACAAGATATATGGGAAAGGATTAAGTCTCTCAATAATATCCCTAATGCAGGTACCACTATTACAGAAGCCATTGATTGGCTTCTGAGGTTATCACACTCGCCTAAATCTTCTGAGTGAATCTATGTCATCTCTCTCACCTCCTCTATTAAGGAGATATGGCGATAAAGGAACTATAGAAGATTTCAGAACAAACTTCGTACAAGGCAGCAGGTATTGAACTCTCTAATTAGAGGAATCAGAGAGAAAATCCTCATTTCTACTCGACCAAAAGAATTAAGCCCTACTCTAGCTTTTTCATGGAGGATCAATTAACAGATTAAGGCTTTAATACAGAAGAAAGATGAGAAGAAGTACCTGGCTCCACGGATCTGGATGAGACAATAATCTTCGCAGATAGACGGATTGGGGAGGCTCACCACCACCATCGGAGAAAGCAACTTGAAAATCATTCAGCAGAAGAAACGAAGACTACATAGAGACTCAAGAAGAAAAGAAGAAGAAGATTACGTCTTTGCAGTGACCTTGCTTCGATTGTACTCCCACATTGAGAATCGCCTCTCCCGCAACCCTATTCGAGAAATAACTGCTCAAAAATGGAAAGAAGGGATAACCTAAGGGCCGAGCAAATTATCTGTAGTGTGGATTAGAGAGGAATGGCTGTAACGAACTCCCTCTCCCCCCTTCCCTAATTCGGAGTTCTCTCGACGCGTAAGGGGAAAGTGGGAAACACTTTTACCCTAAATGCAAGAAAGTCGCAATGTTTGGTTAATGTAGGCTTTAGCTATGGTTCATACGGTGTCGTTTGCGTTAGAGGAGATGTTGGTCTTTGTCTTTATTTGTCATGAACTCTCATGTATCATTTCATTTATTAATACCATTTAACCTTTCAAAACAAAAAGAATTTAAGGAAAGAGAGTAACCTCAAATTGGCATGGACAACGCCTAATCAGCTCAGTAGAACTTCGTGAAATAAGACGTGATCTACCCTTCATATGTGGACATGATCTACCCTTCATATATGGATCATACTAATGGATCTCCAAAGACGAAACATCTTACAAACTCTTGTTCCTGGTCGGCTCCTGGATGGCTGCATTAATGATGTTGTGGCTACTTCATTATAACGACAATTTCAATCAAGGAAAGAACTTATCAAGTGGGGTCTAAACGAGCTACGAAGTTTCGTTGTTTAGCCTTCTCCTGAAAATGCAGCTCTTGCCATTTGTGTAAGCGTGATATGTATGTTGATAACGGGAAAGGGAAGTAAAACTAGAGACTTAAAAATGTGGTACTGACAAGTGCAGAGCCAGAAGTATTAATATAGTTTGCTGCTTGGAAAAATTTTCTTGTTTTAAGATGTTTAAGCATTCTATTGGTCGAATTTTATTCTCATTACCACAAACTAATTGCTGAAATTCTGACATATAACGTAAAGAGCATGTAGTAAAGTATCCAAATTAGGCAGCTACTAGCTGACGTTTTAATCACCAAATAACCATTCGCGCACCAAATTCGAGTCCCCGAGTTGCAGGAATTTGTTCGAAGCTATTGCCGCAAACAATGGCAGATTACTAAGAAGAAGAGCTCATGCATGCGAACCTGCAAAATATATGCATGTACCCAAAAGGGTCACTGAAGAAACATCGCAAACATAGTTTTATATTTGAAGGGTGATTGATGCTTTCGCTCAAAGTGGAAGCAGGTCGCGCGGTAGCTATTTCTACATGTTCTTATAGAAGAGAGGCCACGCTGACTTGAAAGGACGCAATTCATGATAAAGCAAGCAAGCTTTCTAGGAAGAAGTGTATATGGTTAAACAAACACTTGCGTACCAAGAATTCCTTCACATTGATGAAAGAATATTTGTAGTGGTAAAAGTCTTATTAACAAGAATCTTCACCTGTCCACTAGTAGGCTTCCTAAAGAGTAGAGTAGCCATAACTTGAATGAACAAGTTCCTTCAGGCGGTGGAAACTCAAGAAATTAAGATCCATGTTTTGCCTTTTACCAAAAGAAATTCAAGGACTATATGAGCACAAAGAACTTGAATTTGGATTTTCTTTTCTCAAAGGAGAAAGATTATTACTTCAATCAAACAAGCAAGAAACTCGCAAAATATGCCTGACGGCCAGCACACAAATGTTTGCGTCAAAAACAAAAGACTCTCAAATGTTTATACTCAAACTAACTCGCGTGCAATCTTCAAGCCAAGTTCTCTTTGTATATCACCCTGCATATGTGAAACAAGAAGGAATCATATTATCATCAAACGGTTTTGAACCAGAAATTCCACTCATCAATTAGAGACAGAACTGGAGACGGCTAAAGCACCTGTTTTAAAGACGTTGGATGGAACTGCGAAATAAGGGCTTATGCTAGAAGCAAATTCCAGTGCTGGGGACCTATAGAAAATTTTCAAGCCTTGGCACTCACTTCTTGTCCGTGGAAACGAGAAACTATATGACACTAATACACTACCAAGCTTTTTTACCCTGCTAACAAACTCCTCTATCTCAATTCCCTCCCTGTCTTGATCCTTGAGAGTCGTCCTTATCAGGAGTTTGATGCTGTTGTTGCTGATTCAATGAGTTTACACCTCCACGACCCTGACCTATCTGCGGGTAAAATTGGCTCAAAGCTTGAGAACTCAACACACCGCTATGGCCTTCCTGTGAGAGTCCAAGCTCCAAGCCTGGAACTTGTTGATTAGTACCACTGAACATAGAGTAAAAACCCATTAATCCCATGTTAATATTTGGGAATTCAACCCCATGGAACCCAAACTTTGGGAGATTGTTTGAGTTTTCATTTCCAAAAGTCGATGTTGACTGGCCTGAACTAGGAACAAAACCTGATCCAATTCCACCAACAGAGGGCCAAACTCCGCTTGGAACGTTAGATCTTCCCAAACTACCTGATATCATTGGCCAACTGGTCCTATCTCTGGCCCCAATACTCGGTGCAAGACCTTCAATTTTCGTATGCAAACCCGAGAGAACCGAGTTCCCCTGGTCTGAAACAGAGGATCCAGCAGCTGAAAGAGCAGAAGCAGGAATTGTCCCAGTACCAGTTGCAGCAATAATTGATGGTTCAGCTTGTTGCAATAGCCACTGAATTGTCTCACCATCAGATTTGTGACCCAATTCTCTTGTCAACTGAAAAATCCTCGCCGCACATAGAGCTGGCATCCTTATTCTTCTTCCTCTGCCATCCACTTTCTTGTGCCTATCCTTGTTTGAGGTTCTCTTTGGAGCCAGTTGCTTCTTGTTGTCATCTTTGTTTGCAATTTTAATCTGAAATTCTTGAATATCTGCAGGCCTTTTGGCGGTGGTTGTGGTGGTGTTGTCTGCCATATTTGGTTTCTGTGGGGGATTCATGAAGGTGGGCACCTCTTGTTGACGATGATTTGGGCCCTTGGGTTCCATGAGAACAGGTGAAAAAAATAGGCTCCTCTTTGATTAAAGAAGATGACCTCAAAAGGCATATACTTTCTTGTCCTTTGAATATAAGGGTCATCAAATTTGGCTTTAAGTTCAAAACTTGGAATTGCAAAGTTTCAACTTAAAGTTACCACTACATGATTTAACTTATACGGCCATCGCTTTCATTCGAGTTAAAAACTCTCCCTTGTGAATTTGGCTAAGTAACTCTACTCAAAATAAAATAGTATTCGTACGACTCGTATCAAACTTGACCACAAATTAGCAATATTTTTTGAAGATAGAAACATAGAAGCCATTGGAAATGGAGGACTAGATTTCTACTGACAGAAACCTAAGCTTGTTTCACTCAAATCTGCAATTTTCACTATGTTCCGAACTCCGACAACGATAGGTTTCAATGCTCCGACATCCATGTTAATATCTCCTGAAAGATACAGTTGAAAATAATGGCAATCACGCGTCCATTGTGGTCAGCATGGCTCGGTAGTAGATTTTATGCCTTGTACAGAAGCGAACCAGTGAGTTTCTACTGTTTCGTCAGAGAAAAATGAAAATACAGATAATGGTCCTTCATAAGGTTTTATTGCAGATAATAACAAGTGGGTCCAATGGATGTTGGGAGTTATGTTACTTCAACTTCTAGGATCATCGGGCCCTCCTCGAAGCTAAAAGTGTGTATATATATACACATAAATGCAATCATGAAATATGGGTTATTCTGACTGTTCCATGTTGATAAAGCTTATATGATTGGATTTGGGTTATAGAAGAGAAAAAGATGACAGGTGGTTGTTCTTCTCTCCGGATAATCATAAAGCTCTAAACGACAGGGCTTCATTACGTTTCTGCACTCCATGTTGATGGTACGCTCGCAAAAGCAACTGAAAATTAGGAAGTAAGGGTAAATTGTCTAGCGATGAAAGTGGATATACATAAAACTAAGGGTTTATTAGAGGCTTTAGAGCCGGAGCTTTGATCTTTTCAACAACATTTCCCTTGTTCAGGAATCAGGATGTGCAGACTCTAAGCATAGCAGAATGATATTTGGTACTGATGTGCAAGTAAAGTTCAACGTCTAGAGGGTTTTATTCAATACATAATCCAGGGCTAGTGACCACATTATTTAACAGCAGATCTAGCACTAGATTGCAGAAGCTAACAGTGACAGTATTGTTTTAGCATGTATTTGTTTACTTTAAGAACTTGAAGTGAGTTGCAAAATAATCTTGAAGCAAGTGTCTTTTCACCAGCTAACGCTCATTTGGTATTGTTAGGCATTTGATAGTAAAGAAAGGCCTTTTCTTTTTTCTTTTGAACACTCTACAGTCAGCTGCACTCAACTAGCCTTCTTCTTGTGAATTCAAGTTCGATAGCTATACGTAGAATTTTCAACACAGCATTGGAAGAATGGACTTTTCTCAAGGAAAAAAGCAACTTGGGTGGGTGGTAATTATGGGTAGGTATGATTATTGTTTTAGTGCTTTACCTTGTTTTCTATATGTGCTGCCCATCTTGGGGACAAAGGGGGGACCCATGCAAAGTATAGCCATTGACATATCACCAAATTCCCTTCATTTTGAAGATTGTTTTTGAAAAACAAAGATTGTTACTTTACTACTTATCATGATGTTTCCAAGCTTAAGAGAGCCTCTAAATTCATTTATCTGAAAACCGTTTTCACATCTTTAAGCTATTAGGGGTTAGTCATTCCTTTTTTCTCACACTAATTAATAAAAACCCCCTTAATTTATTTTAAACTATGCCTTTAACTTAAGAACAACAAATTAATTTTCAACATAATTTTTATTTAAATTGTAATTCGCCTTATTAATAAATATTATGAAATTTAATTATTCATGTTCCATTTTTATTCTAAGAGTAGTAGTATAGTAGACCGCTAGAGCTACAATAAACCAAATCAACCCCGATAATTTAGGCCATTTCTCCACCGCCTCTTTGGAAAACAGGTCTTGACGGCATTTAATAAAGTTGTTATTGCATATCTCCATGTAGATACTGGTCGTTCAGTTCAAACTCGAAGTCCTTGGAAGTCAAACACCACTTTTACACCAATGCCATGTACAGGCGGGTATACATTACATATCAATAAGCTACAGCTCATAGGCAACGAAAAACATGGTTTAGCCCTAACTACGTGGAGTAATGATCAAGTACTTGAATCTACTACTTCTTATCTTTTGAAACACTGGATTCATTTCAGGGGTTTTTCCAAGCACAAATATCTTTAATTCTCAATTATTTGGGGAATCATTTACTTGGTTTTACCTTGATTTCAAACGAGATCCAACTTAGAACATACCCAATTTAGAACCAAATCATGAACTCCATCCAATAGAATAACAGTAACCTATTTCGCCAATTAAAATGATTTTTTTTTTGGGTGAATACCCTAAAAGCAATGCTCAAATTCGGAAATTCTAACTCCAAATTTTATAATTAGAGACTGTTCAGGGAGTTCTCTTCTACCAGTTTAGTTTACCACCCCTTGAGGGGCAACTTTCGTGTTATGATTAACTTAAAAACTAGCTCTAATGGTTCCTAACTAAGGATAACGTTCCAAATCGTTCAGTAACGTACAGAAACGAAGGAAGCCCATATAGAAGCCATGAGCACAGAGAACTAACATGTCGTGTTTTGCGCTTACGACAGTATGAAATGGTCTCTCTTTGAGTTTAGCGATATTGATATGACATACAAGTGTACAGACTTTTCAAAAACATAAGAACCTGCATATGTTTCTGTTACTGGTTCCAAGTCTCGACACCAGGCTACCATCATTAACTCTCTGAAGTGTGAGCTCATCATGTAAAGAGACAAAAACCCTGTAACCAATTCGATGCCCAAAACAGATAGCTTTTGTCCTGCTTTCTCTCGCAGAAGTTTGTTACAATAGTCCACTAGTTCTTGTTTCCTTCCTCTTCTGTTATAATGGAGAAGAGGTAGGGATCTGATTTTACCAGACTCAGATTGTAGGGTTGTTTCATAGGCCCAAACTACGTAGATTGGGTGATGACTTGGTTGAGTTTGGTTCAATAATTAAATTTTAGGTCCGCTCCAAAAGTCCATAGTTGAAGCTTGATTGTTTAGCTTGAATGATCTGTAGACCTTTATTTCTCCTTGTTACCCAACTGAGTTCAAATCTTCTGTTTAATTAACCCTGTTCAATCATATCTAATATCCAAATCGGCGTCGATTTAGCCATTGGATATAAGTTTATCCAACTCTGTCCGATAACCAAAACGACATCGTTTGAACATTAGATAAAGTTGGACAAAGTAAAATTGGACAGACTATTTTCACTCGTTTTGAGCAGTGGACAAAATTGGACAGAGTAAAATTAGACAAAGAATCTATATTTGACTAATAACAGTATAAGTTTAAAACCTCCTAAACTCACCAGAGTTAGCCTAGTGAAATGTGATTAAATGGGTACATTAAC
>JANQAP020000068.1:5395952-5406853 GCA_026874005.2 Erythroxylum coriaceum
TACGCAAAGTCAAGCCTTTTTACTACTTCTTACATGCAGGATTGGTGCTAAAACTTCAACATCCTTTTGTTCATTTCTACAACAGCTCCAATTTAAAATTACGTGTATATCTCTTGCCCTGAGGGGTTGGCACTTCTTTCATTCTCATGCAAGACAATTAACATTCTCACCCTATGATTTTA
Organism: Erythroxylum coriaceum; assembly: GCA_026874005.2. Lineage (NCBI taxonomy): Eukaryota > Viridiplantae > Streptophyta > Magnoliopsida > Malpighiales > Erythroxylaceae > Erythroxylum > Erythroxylum coriaceum. The sequence continues at coordinate 5,396,135 of JANQAP020000068.1, forward strand.
GATCTTATCGATTTAACATTTCTGTTTCTTTAGGCTATATTAAGCTCAGCCCAGTAATTTTAACAGTTTTTCATAATATCGCTTTATTCTTATGCATCAAATTTGATAATCATCATCATCGCACCCAGTCTGAAATCTCACAATAAAGCGAGATTTAGAGAAGTCTGATAGTATGCAGTCTTATTCCTACATAGTAGAAAGACTGTTTCCGATAGACGTATATGCAAATATGACAATAAAAAAAGAAATGATGCAAGTTAAAAGAGTAGATATGTAAAACTGATATGCTAAAAAAAGTATGTAAATAAAATTAAAATAATTGAATAAATAAATAGAATAAAAGAAAAGGTTGAAGTGGAAAAAAAAAGGACTTGTCTTATACTGGTGGAGGCGTAAGGTTAGTAAGTGAAGTATCACGAAAATTAGCTAAGCGAAAGGTAAAAACGTACCTAATGAATTTATTCCCATTTAAAGGCCAAAGGGATGCAACTTGTCCTGCCCTACATCAATGCATATTTAGCATGAAAAAGAGTAAATACATACTTACTTGGGACGACGACAATGTGACACTTCTAACACCCAAATAACTCTTGAACTGTATGCTTCTATACGTGTAACTCGGATCACGCTACAAACTACAAACTACAAACTACAAAGCTCCTAAAGAGATACTCTCTCCTCTCACTCTAAGTCTAGCATAATGTGGCTCTCTTCAGTTTCGCTCTCTTCCTTATTATTACTTATCCTCTTCCTTACGACCACCACTCTGTCCAACGCATACAACATCACCCGCCTTCTCGCAAAACACCCAGATTTCTCCACTTTCAACCACCATTTGATTGCCACCCACCTCACCGTCAAGATTAACGCTTGTACCACCACCACCGTTGTCGTCGTTGTCATGAAATGAGAGACATCATATGACTCCAAAAAGCTTATTGCTTTTCAAAACCGTCGCAACCTGGTAATAACATATCAAGGTCACAAACTTATACGCACCTACAATTTTTACACCTACAATTTTTACAGTAGAAAAGTAAGAATCAATAAAAAATAAGAGGAAAAAAAAAGGACAACTAACATGCCTAGTTAACAATACAACTAAAAACCCAAAAAGAGCAACAACCAAGCAACCACAACCCAGTGAGCAAACAAAAAATCAAGAAAACAGGCAATCTAATCTTTAAACCCAAGGAAAAGTCTATATCGATCTAAACAAGCATTGACAAGCAACAATCACCCAATCTACTGGAAAAGATCACCAGAATTTGCGAAGCAAGAGAAGATTAGGGTTAAGATCCCAAACAAAACCCAGAGATAGAGTAAATAGCAGAAGGGAAAGCTAAGGCTTTGATGGCACTTTCAAAAATCAAGGTCAAACCCCATAATGAAATATCAAAGAAATTAGCAGAAGGGAAAGTTAGGGTGTTAGTAGCTCAAGAAACTATGCTACTGATATTATCACAAACAACAAATCAATACAATCAAAAGAGTAAGTGACTGTTGTAAGCCTAAGATCACAACTTTTTGACACAAACATCGATTCGTAAACAAACAAAGGAAAAACAAACAAAACCCAGATCTGGTCTATGTCACGATTGGCATTACCGTTGCAAACAAGATCTGCCATTCCATATGAAGATATTTACTAGAACGCCACCTCCGACTCCGATTGCTCACCGGAGAAACGTTCGCTCAAATTTGATAATCAATGTTTCGTAAATCAAGATCAGCTAATTTCTTCTACTCTTTTTTCTTTTTTCTTTTTTTCTAATCAAGAGCCATTTGTGGCAAGATCCTATCGATATTATCTGTGAAATATTTACATAAAAAAAGAATTAATTTTATATAAATGCATAGTGAAAATCAGAAGTAATTACTGATTTAGATTCAGAAATTTATCAAGTTCAGAATCAAAGCGTCAAAAGAGATCGATTAATTACAAGTTTATTAAAAATAATTTATATTTTTCATTCACTTAACTTTTTTAGGTTTAATAATATTATAATAAAAGTATTTTCTACTTAGTATATAATATAATTAAAAATTTAGAATAAAAATAAAAATAAGAATATCATACAAGAATTAATCCGTATCAATAATAGCAACTTGCGGGGAAGTTTCTCGTGCTGTATTCCTCATCCTCTTTTTATACTGTATAGAATTTTCATCTTTGGCTTCCATAAACAAAACCTAAAAATCTCATCATCTTTGACCGATAAATAGGACAAGGAGTTGTTGAGTAATAGATGAGAGCGCCACCTTGTGGGCTGCGGCCTGTGCCGACCGACAACATTTTAGAAAAACACATGTTAACGTAACTTTCCTATCCTTGTATGAATAGGATTATAAAAGCATTCAAACACACGTGCTCGCTACAAGACCTCTCAACGTTCAATTCAACTTTGGAGAAATTAAAGGATAAAACGAAATGATTTCATTTTGGCTCTCTAGTCAATGTCTCTATTTTCCATGGTAAAACGACTATGACCACTATGGTTTCATTTCATCCCACACAAGAAGGCAACGCATTCGCATGCACTTTACTGTTGACCATAATTCAGATTAGACCACGCCTGGTCTGAAAGTACTAATTTGCTCCTTAGGGTTTCTTTAAATAATCTCTAGTGTTGGAGATGAGTTCGACTCTGTTCGTTGAATTCTTAAATTCTTTAGGAATTCACTCATAAATTTTTTATTAGTTAATGAAAAAATAATCTGCATTAATTTATTAATAATTAGTTGGATCAATCTTGTTGTTTTAAGTTGCTGATTTATTAAAAAGAAAATTATATTCAAAATTTTGAATTTTGTTTAATTTTATAATAATAGCCAAAAAGTTTAAAATGTTAATAAAATACTTGTACTTTTATTTTATTATAAAACTAATATATTATTAATTTTATAATTAAAGCTATTGACATAACGATATTATTACAAATTAATCCGGTGTTAACTCTATAATTAACGGCGCTAACATGATTGACCAAGTTAGTATAATCTTTTATATATTAACATTTGTGTATTAAATAATATTATATGCATGTCAGTATCTTTTAAAACTTAAAAAATTATTTCTAATTTTTCAATAGATGTTTACTTCTATTACGGTGGAGGCATGAATTTGTTTAATCGGCCTGTACAACATATTCCTCCTTCACATTGTATAATGCAGGTGCCCAAATATGAGTTTGAGAAGACTGTCCCTAGAGGCTTTGATTATCACTTTTGTGGGCGTCCCGTGAGCAACAGTGGAGTTGTGAAAGTTACCATAAAAGACCCTTTTTTGGTCCCGTTTAAAGCGAACAATAATGGACAAGAAGCCTAGAAAAGTGGTGGAGTTGGAGACTTTAAAGCCATATAACACTTGCAAGTCATCTGGTGCAGAAAGACCGGAAACGGATGGTTTTCAATAAATTAAAGGAATTTTGCACCATTAACCGAAGGTGAAAATAAGGAGAAGCATCTGAGTGGTTAAAATAGAGATAAAAATGAAGCATTTTCGTCTCCTTAAATTTGGAATAAAAACTAATTAAATAACCCTTGTTTTCTTATGAATATTCACTTCAACAAAACATATGTATGAGAAGTGAATATCTATTCAATTATTTTATCTTTTCATTTTTTAAAAATTATTTGGTTGTGAAACTATCTTTTAACATTTGATGAGTTATATCGACACCGTTAATTCAATATATTTATTTTATAACAAATTTAAATTTTGAATATTTTATTATTACCTTAAATAATTTTGATTAGTATTGTAAAATTAGACAAAATTTAGAATGCAAAATATAATTTACCCTTTATTAAATAACCCATTTAAAACACATAATTACTACATGTTTATAAGATCATTTTTTTGTTTGTTTTGGATCTAGTGACAACTTTTGTCCGGAGGAGTGATGCCTGCCTAGCATGTTTATTTTAAGCAAACATATTTAATTCGGTTAGTCATGGTTTAGGAAAAGATTTAATCTATCTTTGTTTGGCATCTGTTGTCAACAAGGCTTGGATTGTTAATAGTGTAGAGTTGCATTTTCCAAGTCTTTCGAAGGCTGTAGTCCATATCGTATACGTTAGGTGAAGAGAAATATCGGAGTAACCAATAGAACAACTGTCTGGGGTTAGGTAAGTTTCAGCTCCTTCATTTACTTCTAGAAAATCATCATATGACGTTTTTAACACAATTAGTTTGTTATTTCAATTAGTACTTATATTACTAATGGTCACTAACACATTAATTGATGGTTAGGTAATCTTTTTTTCTGCATTTTAACTGTTTTGCTTTAAAATTTTCTATATATATGCACTCCGCTAAACAACAGTTAATATAATTTCGTGTATATATGTTATAATCTAGTTTCTGAGGAACTATTTAATATTTACTTTCTTTTTACAAAAACTCAATTATGTGCTCTAATTCAAGTTTTTATTTTAAATTAGTTTGTGCAATTAGTTGATAAGTACTAAATAGATCAATTTTTAGTATTTTAGATCATCTCATTTGAGATTGGTTATTAACAAAAGTGGACTTAAATCATGAGAATTTTAATTTTCTTACATTTGAATATTGTGAATGAAATGAGTCAGCGTTAGAAAAGATTTGCACCTTTCAAAGGTTCATTCAATTTGAACCGAATTTACTTAAGTTCAATTATAACTTTCAAAGCAGGTAAATAATTGAATTAGAATTTTACGATTAACCATGAGTCATGGATGACTTAAGCACCAGAAAAGAGTAAGCAATGACCTTGAATTTTCTTTTCCAATATATTTTTTAAAAAAAGTTTTACCTAATTTGATACGAGAATAAAACAAAAAAATCCAGATATTTCACCAAATCATGTAATATCTTATTCCTGTGATATTAGTTTGAAGATTTAGAGGTTTTAAAAAGCATTCTATTTAAGTGTTGGTTTAATTTCTCAATAAACCCAGCGACTTGGCGGAAATGGATTTTTGTTACACAGAACATTCTAACACGTGGAATTCTATCCAGCGTTGAATTAACAATAATCTGAAATAACCCATTAAGAAATAAGAACAGAACACATATTTTGACCTCTCGCCGAGCAGCTGATTCTCCAGAACCTACTGTTTGACCAAGATCAATATGATACTATTATTCGATTAAATACATAAACAACTCGGCAACGGCAAATTGGTTCTTGTAGCACATGTACATATGCGTTCTTATAGTCTTAGTATCTAAAAACCATATATCTATCCCCATTATCCACGTTTCATAGACAAGTACATAATACCCTCTGAAAGAAATCAAAAGATTGGGTTAAAACCATCGTAATTATTAGACAATATATGCCTACTAAGTTTAAAACATAAATCATACAATGCAATTTATCTAATTCTATTTTTTATATAAACATAATCATAATTCATTTTAAAATTTTAAATAATTCTGCCTAATTAATGCCTGTGATATGATTCGACAAGATTAAAATCACAGTGTTTATGTGATAAATAATTATCAACAACTACTGAAAATCTCTGTATTTAATTACGTGCCGTTTACGCCATTAAACATGTGACGAGAATGGTGGATACTTCTATAGCCATCGAGCCGCCTTGCACTAATCATATAAGTACAATTTCTGCTTCTTCCAACTTTAGCAGCCACAAAAATCTCATTCTTCTACAAAACCAGACCTCTTCTATCCGAACCTGTGTCCTCCAATTACGTCTCTAAAATGGAGAACTACACCTCGTTTCTTCAATTCTCCTCTCCGACAACATCAGGCAATTCATCCGTGTCACTTACCATTGGCAATAATTCCCATGGTTTTAGTGACTTGGAAAATACCAAGACAAATGGGTTCTTGGGATTGATGCCTGGAGACGACATGGATGTTCAGACAGGTTTGAGCGTGAACAAGATTTCTGAGGACAAAAGCTTTGTTGGGTCTGAAACTGAAGCAAAGTTCAGTAAGAAAAAGGGAGAGAAGAAGGTAAGAAAGCCTAGATATGCTTTCCAAACAAGAAGCCAAGTTGATATACTTGATGATGGGTATAGATGGAGAAAGTATGGCCAAAAGGCAGTGAAGAACAACAAGTTTCCAAGGTCAGTAAGGTTTCTCATATGATATTAATTTACTATCCTTCGATTAAATGGAAAAATCTAATGCCATACATACATACTGCGTGCAACACTTGTTGGAAAGAAAGACTATCTATACAACACTAGTCGGAGAAGGAAGCTAACTAAAACCTTACACAGTCAGAGATTAATTCAATTCTATCTTCTTTTCTAGACTCCATATCGCTGTGTGATGCCTTAAATATTGACTAGTTCCACATTGCGGAACACAAGTATCATGCCTGCTTGATGTCATTGGAGGGCCGTCAGGCATGATTGGGAAGTTATCCTTAACCGATAGCTAGTTTCGTCCATTACCCTCATCAAATTATTAACCAAATCACCTCTTGGTCTAATAGTTGTCTTCATGATTTATGAACATCTTCCTATTCTTCCATATACAGATCTTCTTATATTCTGGTCAAGATTCAATACCTTAATCGCCATAAGATCGAAGAACGTTAGAGAAGTGACAAATCAAAATAGTTGTCTTATCGGCAAGCCAATGGGGAAATATAGTTTATACACAGTATGCGGTTGGATTGGCTGTTTCCTTTTACCAAGTTATTCGTTCCTCAAGTGCAGTTCTTTCTGTTTTTTATTTTTTATTGGTCATAGACATGCATGCGTGCCACATTGATGCTAGACAGATTTTCAGAAATTTTTTTTGCCTTTTCTTCTCTAAAATATATGATAATAAGTTTGTGGTATGGCTTACCAGTGCCTTCTCTAAGAGTTTGATAAATAATCAGGTATGTATGTTAATGCACTTGGTCACTGATTATGTGTTGAGGAAGCTTACCGACTTTGGGTCTAATTGTTTTCCAATTAGTGGAGCTTGCGAGGTCTCTTTTTCTTTACCCTTTTGATTGCATTTTCTGTTCTTCATGAATATCATCAGTATTCCCTAGTCATTATCCCGACACTGTATGCCTCGAGTCTCTTTCTCCTCTATTTTCCAGGAGGGTAGATCATGTTACAATTATCCATAGGTGTCTCTCACGTCCACTAAGAGTTAATATGTAGATCAAACATACCTATAGGAGCTTATATCTCTAATGTTTACCAATTGTCAGAAACATTCAAATGCATAATATGCGGTATACTTGGCATCCACTTGCAGCATCGCAGACTCTGGATTTGTCACATTTGCTTTAAAAGCTATACTTCCAATTCTTGAATTCTCTTCCCGTGTATGTTAAGAAACACTGCGAGTGTGTTGCAAAGGAAAATGGAGCTATATATCATCCGATCACTTGCAGTTCTTCAGTGTACTTAAAATCGAGTTTTGTATGGACATTTACTTTAAAAGTTCCCAAATTAGGTGTCATTATCTTGAAACATACTCATTGGGAGATAAGCCAGACAGTGGACAGTCTACTTGGATGCCTTTTATTGTTTAACATAGCCAATTAGTTGGAGGTAATCTATGCGATTACGAAATGCAGAGTGGAGAACAAATTTTTGACTACATGAAGGTGAAAGGTTAATCAATTTTACATTATTGTTTCACCATTGAAATCAATCCTCTCTCCTTATTTAATGCATTGCTTAAAGAGGAGGGTGGCTGACAGAACTGAAACAACTTGAGAAATACTCGTACGAGACAATATTGGAAACAATTCAAGCTTATCCTACTAACCCTACATAGGTATCATTTGTTGGATTACCTTAAACTTCAAAAACTAGGGACCCCATGAAGGAGATGGCTTGACTTTTAAACACACAACACCAGTAGCTTGTAATTCACTGAGTTATTACTAATGACTTTATGATATACTGATCATGTAACTTGTCTGTTTGTATATATATTGCAGAAGCTATTATCGGTGTACTCATCAAGGATGCAATGTGAAAAAGCAAGTTCAACGTTTAACTAAAGATGAAGGAGTGGTAGTAACAACCTACGAGGGAATGCACTCTCATCCAATTGAGAAGTCCACAGATAACTTCGAGCATATATTGAGCCAGATGCAAATCTACACTGCTTTTTAATTAATCAATTAATTAATTAAAGTAGCTATATTTGTAGGATAAACACGCCGCTGATCGAGTATTTTGTACATTATATATATACACATATATATTTGCTTCCGGCTGAGCCCCACAAAATAAGGTGGGCAATTAAGCCTACCAAGCACAGAATGCATGGGACCTAATACTTTTGAAGTAATTAATTGGCTCTTGCTTTGATCCATGTGAATTGTGAAGCAGCTAACAACATCGAATGGTTTGATTTATATTTAATGGATGAAGCAAGTGTGCTAAATGATTAGTTTAGTTTTAAATGAAATATCAAGGGTATTATTTTGTTTTATTTAGTTCACTGATTTTCTTTATGATAAATTAAAAAATATTTTTAAAAGTATTATGTGTTTTAAAAACAATATGGGAAGAGAACATTGGGTAGCAGTAAAAAGAGTCCTCGCATATTTACAAAATAATAAGGATTATATGCCCACATCTAAAAGGTAGGACAAACTTAAGATCATTAGGTTTTCTAATTCTGGCTTTGCTAGTTGCCAAAACAATCATAAATTGACATCTGATTATATATTTTTGTGACATCTGATTATTATATTTTTGTTAGTTGAAGGTACAATTTCTTGGAATAGTGCTAACCAAACAATCATTGCATCTTTCATTGTGGAGGTTGAATTTGTTGTATATTATGAGGCATTCATTCATGCTATATGCCTCTGCAATTTCATTACAGGACCACGAGTAATCAATGGTCTTGAGAGGCCACTCAAATTATACTATGACAATACAGCAGTAGTCTTGAACTCAAATAGCAACAATAGCTCTTCTATATCAAAACATATAGGCATTAAGTTTGTTGTTGTGAAAGAAAGACTTTATAATGGGTTTGTTAGTGTTGAGCTTATAAGAACAAACTCCATGATTGTAGATCTGGTTACTACGGCATTGATGCCCAACGCTTTTGATAAGCATGTTACTCACATGGGCGTTGATACATTTGATGTCAGTTGATTTAGTGAGAGTTCATATTATGTTCTTTGTGCTTCATACTATACTTGATGTCATGACATTAATGGAGTATTCAGTTATTTTTCAATATTCTATGGTTTATTATTTGGTTAAAGTTGGACCAGTTAAAAATAGGCATGCATAGATCACTTCAGATGTAATTTCTACGCTACACATCCACACTTAATCTACATTATTTTGTTCAGTTGATGCTCGATCATTGAGGGTTTAGTCGTAAAAATGCCAGTGATTGCCTCTTTAGTCCTTATGTCAATAAAGCTAATGTATGAGATAAGTTTAGATGACATATCTTCATCTTTATGCTTCTAAAGATTAGTCATAGAGATTTGCATATGATTGGTGGTTTTGTTGTGTGAGCATATGGTTATACAATCTATGGGCATACATAATTACAAATGCATATGGACATATAGACTTCTATGTATTAAAGTAAATAATCGTATATATATCTCTATTATAAAGTTTAAGGACCTAATTAAAGTAATCTAACTCTCTTTGGAAGTCCATGTCATCTAATATAAAAGTGTAGGATTAATATATAAATATATATATAATTCATGAGGTGTAATTAACAAGTTAACGATAGGCCAAATTGGTATCATACATATTTAAATGGGTTGGCTCCTGACTAAAATATTTGAATAATTTTTATTCAATGTTACACCAGTTTTTGTTTACCATTTTCTAGAACAATACATTCAATCAGAATACTACATTTTTAGAACTCTTTCACTATTTACCAAAACTTTCTTTACGCTCATGGATTCAAGTACGCTTCTGCTATATTTCTTCTTCTTCAGTGATCTCCTAGGTAAGACTTATTTTAAATTTCTTATCAATTTTGGCATTACAAAGCTAAAGTTTGCCTTTTCCATGTTAATTTTTATATCTGGTTAAACATATAGAAACATATTTCTATACTTAACAATTGGATCAATAGAGATAGAGGAAATAATCTCAAACGATATTTTTTTGGATCAAGAGAGATAAAGGAAATAATCTTAAATGATATTTATCGAGAGAAACAATTGTTGTCATTTATTCACCATATTAACATTACAACTAAAACGTAAAATTTCAATAACTAAACTTAATCACCTAAATCGACATTTCTAATCTATGATAGTTATCTAAATTAATGATAAGGCTACCACTACAACAAAAACGACATACGGTAATAGGTGATAAGTGCTATTAAATATGAATGGTAACACTAATGAGCATGCTATGACAGCCATATGATGCTTTAGTAACAGTTTTGACATATTATTGTCAAGTTTAATATGACATTCATTGATAGCTATAAATGTGTTTATATTACGTTTTAGAAATGCTATAAATTAGTTATTTGTAACATTTTTAAAATATTATATATTAACTTTTTTTAATATCCTTAAACTGCTGTAGATATGTATTTTGTAACAGTTTTAAAATGTTAAAAGTGATTTTTCATAACATTGTTTAAATGTCATTATTGAGTTTATTATAGTATTTATTAATAGCTATAGATGATTTTATGTTACATTTTGTAAATGTTATTAATGATAAATTATATGTTATAAAATCATAAAGTGTTACTTATCAAATTAAGAATCATAACATTTTAAGAT
>JANQAP020000068.1:5424547-5436399 GCA_026874005.2 Erythroxylum coriaceum
CGACTGGCCACAACCTAAGACCCTTAAACAACTGCGAGGGTTTCTGGGTTTAACTGGCTATTATCGGCGCTTTATTCAAAATTATGCGATGTTGGCTGCACCCCTAACTGACCTTCTCAAACGGGATGCGTTCAAATGGTCATCGTCCGCTGATGAGTCTTTCAAATTATTAAAATCTGTAATGGTCTCAGCCCCGGTATTACGACTACCGGATTTTAGTGTGCAATTTATAGTTGAAACTGATGCCTCGGATCAAGGGGTGGGTGCCGTTCTGTTACAAGTCGATCATCCAGTGGCTTTTTTCAGCAAAAAGCTAGGTGTAAAGCGACGTGCTGCCTCCGTATATCACAAAGAACTCTATGCGATTGTCGAGGCAGTGCAAAAGTGGCGCCAATATTTATTGGGCAGGGAGTTTGTCATTCGAACTGACCATAAAAGCTTGAAAGAGCTCTTATTTCAAGTGATTCAAACTCCGGAGCAACAGTTATACATCAGAAAATTAATGGGGTTCAAGTTTTGTATAGACTATAAGAAAGGCTCCGCAAATATGGTGGCAGACGCTTTGTCTAGGCGTGATTATGTGGATGATGATTGCCGTTTACTAGCTATCTTTGCACAGCCTTTGCCGTCCTTGTTGGAACGAATCCGAGAGGAAAATGCCATTTCACCAGATTTGCAATTGTTGCATAAGTTAGCGACTGAAGGGTCTCTACCTTCTCCATTTTTAATTGTTAATGACATTGTGTACTACCAACATCGCCTATGCATTAGTAAGTCTTCTTCATTGAAATCAGAAATATTGCATGAGTTCCACTCATCACCCTCTGCAGGTCACCCTGGTTTTGACCGAACATTTAAAAGGATAGCCGCTTCTTTTTATTGGCCGGGTATGAGACGCGATGTGCATCGATTTGTGAAAGCCTGCCATAGTTGTCAAGTGACGAAGTACAACACTCAACAACCTAATGGTTTGCTACAGCCGCTACCTATTCCCAGCCGAGTGTGGGACGAGATCTCCATGGACTTCATAACTTGTTTACCTCTCTCTCGGGGTTTTACAACAATACTTGTGGTGGTCGATCGTTTGTCAAAATATGCTCATTTCGGTGCACTTCCAAGATCGTATGATGCGCATAGGGTGGCATCCTTATTTATTGACATTGTGGTGAAACACCACGGATTTCCTTCTAAAATATTGACCGATAGAGACACCATTTTTATGAGTATTTTTTGGGAGGAGCTCTTCAAGTTTAGTGGCACAAAGTTGACGAGAAGTACTGCCTATCACCCACAGACGGATGGCCAGACGGAAGTCATGAATAGGGGACTGGAGCAATACCTTCGCGCCTTTACTTATGATCATCCATCTCGTTGGTCGGTCTTCCTTCCCTGGGCGAGCTAGCACTAAACTCGAGCCACAACGCGAGCATTGGTATGACTCCATTTCGTGCACTTTATGGCAGAGATCCACCTTCCCTTATTCCTTACATGGCGGGCACTACTAATAATCAAGCAGCTGAGGAATTATTATTGGAGCGCACTGAAATTATTAAGCAATTGACAGCTAACTTGCAAAAGGCGCAGCATCGAATGAAACAACAAGCGGACCGACATCGGTCTGATATTCACTTTGAAGTTGGTGATTGGGTTCTATTGAAATTGCAACCTTATCGCCAGCACTCTCTTGCTAAGCCGCTATCTGCTAAATTGGCACATCGATTTTATGGACCTTTTGAGGTGGTTGAGAGAATTGGTGAAGTCGCATATAGTTTGAAGCTTCTGGAAAAATCTCTCATTCACGATGTTTTTCACATTTCTTTATTGCGACCTTACATCCAATCTGGCAATGCAGTACCACAAGCAACCTGGCCCCAGGAATTTATTTCCAGTCGTCCCTTGTCTGTTCCGACGGCGGCTCATAGGGAGAGAATTGTCCTAGTAAATGGGAAGCCTCAACACCAATGGCTGGTCTCATGGTCGGATGGGAGTTTGGATGATGCCACTTGGGAACCAAGAGATCATTTGCGCCAATTTTATCCTACATTGCGCCTTGAGGACAAGGCTATTGTCCAAGAGGGAAGGGATGTTACAGACGTTGACTTACCAGATGATAGCATTCGCGTACCAGATGAGTCCACAAATGCCATAATGTCAAGACCCAAGAGGACTACTTCAAAGCCGGCAAGATTTAAGGATTTCATTTAATTATTTGTATTTTAAGTAGTTACGTTTTATTTATTTTATTTTTCGTGGGGTCTTAGACTCCCTCAAGGGTTTTTCTTTTCGGTTCTTTTCCTTTGATGAGTTTGTTGAACCGATAGGGATAGTTCACTTATAAGATAATGTACTTCACACTGGGGAATTATCGAATGAGAAAAAAAACTAATTCTCTAAACCTATTTTTCTTTCTCTGCATCTGCTCTTTACCTTCGCCGACTCCTTCTCAGCGGCTGCTATTCTGATTTCACATAGCTGTCACCAAACAGTATAGTGTTACCATCTTGGTAACAGCTTTTCTATTTTTCACTACTGCTAGAGAACTTTGAGTGGAACTACAAGAGAGGTTTGGTGAAGCTAATGGACCACTATTATATCAAATAGAGAGGGAAAAAAGTTCCCTAAAACAGGGCACTTTAACGGTATCTGCCTATTACACTAAGCTTAAGAAGTTATGGGATGATTTGTCCAGCTTGAGTCTTATTCTTGTGTGTACTTGTGATGCCTCAAGGGCCATCATTGCTAAAGAAAATGCTCACAGACTTGTGCAGTTTTTAATGGGTCTTAATGATGAGTTGTTAACCAAATCATGTTAATAGAGTCACTACTTACTGCGAATAAAGCCTTCTCTATGTTACAAACTGTTAAGAGACAAAGGGTAGTCAATTTTACAATGGACAGCACTCTTAACACGGTAATGCTAGCTAAACAGTCAAATAACTTGAAGAAAAGTGGGAAAAATAATGGCAATCCTGGCAAGGGATCTTATCTCAAAAAGGAGGACAAGTACAGTGAAAAATGCAAGAAGAACGGGCATACCTTGAAAACTTGCTTCAAAATTCATGGAGTCCCTGACTGGTACAAGGAACTTGCTGCACAGAGGGAGAAAGGAAAGGCTAACATGCCCAAATAGTCGACAGCCCTGCAGAGACCACACAAGAACAGAATGAAGAAAAACCATGGAATGGACAGATATCTTCTAATCTCGCAAATTTCATTCAACAAGAGATAAGTAAGGCTATCAAAGGCAAGACTACTGGGGAGGTAAAATATTCAGGATACCAAAATTATGTGGGTAATATTAAGCAGCGTATGGTTACTGTCTCCGTCGATGGAGACAGATAACAAAACAAAAAAATCATGTGCTTAGCAGTGTTTGGTTGCTGACACTGCCCATTTTTGTTCTGACTTCGGATCACAAAAATAAATAAAAAATTTGTTCCTTCCAAAACCGTGGCACAAGATTTCTTGTGCCTGTCACAGAAACAAAACACATAAAAATTGGACAAAAATGCCCCCTCCCTACGACACTGCATCATCTAAACTTACATCCAAAAACCTAATAATCTTCTCTCTCGCACGTCTCTCGTACGTCTGTCTTCTTCGCACGACTCTCTTCCGTGTATTCGTTGGTATATTGCAGTTGTAGGTAAGTTTCGATGTTTTCTTTTTTGAAGCAATCTTCCTTCCTTGCCGTGAATGGAGGTTTTTGTCTGTTGTTGTATGGGATATGGAGGATTTTGTTTGTTGTTGTTGGTTAGGGTTGTGATTCTCATACAAAAAAAAGAAAAACCCATATGTCTACTGTATGATTTAGGCATTATTTATAGGTATCCCGCTAGAGCAGGGGGTCGGTCGATCCTTTTAGTCTTATTTGCAACTTTGCTTTTCTTTTGTTGTTATTATGTTAGTGTTTAGATCTCCCATGTTCAATAGGGAGCCGACTGCGAGTATTATCCTAGTGTCAAGACCTTTGTTTAGTTTGGGTCTACCATAAGAAGGAAGAACATTGCAAAGTAACATAATCTAATATCAAGGTTACATACATTGACTTCAATTGACGATGTCACAAATGATTTGAAGAGGAGGAACTTGATCCATGTTGAGCACATTTTACCCCAGTTCAAGACATTATCCATTGATAAAGTGTAGACTAGGGAAAGATGGAGATCCTATTCTCCTAAAAAGATTACAACTTTACATGGATTTAGTAATTCAATTGCCTAATGAAACATAATTTTGGTCAAAAAGCATTCAGCAGTTGATTTGTTAAATATAATCCTAGTTATAGCTCTTAATCTCGTATCGAACATGATAATATATGTTTCAAAGGAGATCTTTTTAGATGGTTTCCAGCAATGGTCCTTCATGCAAAAGTGTTTGACGCTTGCTGTCTTATTTTTTCTTGCATTGCTACCCCCCCTATGGGGTGTCTTCATGTTCTTTTGTACATGTCTTATTGTCACATTGTTGATTGGTAACAGTTTGTCAATACGTTGGATTTGGTACATGTTACTTGCCTTCACTTTCTTGTTTGTTTATATATGTTGCTTTTCATATTTTCTTTTTCATTTGAGTATGTGTTGAGAGTTAATATTTTATTGTTTTTATACTGCAATGTCCTACAAATTGCCAAATAACAAAATGAATGAAGCTGTGAATTATCAGACAATTTCTTCAAAAGATCTTGCTAAGATTGTTCTATCTGAAGGGGGCTGGTCAAACTTGTTGGTTCTAAGTTTTCTTCTTAGCGTTTTTTTTCCATCACTTCTTACATGGTTCTCCTAAGCTTTTAGGAATCACTTGTAATCAACAGATATTAGGGAAAGAAATATTCAAACTTTTAGAACTGTAATATGAAGGTGGTAGGATAAATTCCAACTGCAAGCCATATTTGATTTTATACTGCTTAGGTATAATAGATTTATGACTTAAATCCAGATTTGCCCTATTTGTCGTACCACATGCCAATATGACTTCTGTCAACAAAACTTCAAACTTTTAGAGTTGCCACTATTAAACTGGTGTAATAAATATCTACTGCAAAATGCTTTTGCTTGTGCCACTTGTATTTAGAATAGTATAACTTGTAGTGTAAAATAGACTTCATGACATAAATCCAGATTTACATGATGCAGTTTGTCACGTTATTTGTTAATGTGACTTCTGCCAAATCCCATAGAGAAATGAGAGTGACTGATTTGCAAATTTGAGGCTATGTTCTGGTCTGATGATAGGGATTTCAAATTAGATGATAATTTGGATCCATCCCGTTGATTGGAATGTACATAGAGGAATTCTATTTTCTGCTGGGCGATTATTTGTTTATATCATCTTTATTCTTCTTACTGGCAGTGCTCAATGAATAGATCATGAAGATCGTAGTAAACTGCACATCCACCATAAAGATTACTTAAGAGAACCAATCAATATACATCAATTTGATTTTCAGTACAATTTTGGTTGTCCATTGTAGATAGAGTATTTCAGATTCTCTTAATTTTGGTTGGCATCATGAGCTTCCATATGGTTTTCCATTTGAAGTATGAGTTGATTTTAAAATTGACTAGAAAAATGGAAATGAAAAGCCATTGCTAGAGATTGTACATGTCAGTTTTAATTGATAAATTCTTGTTGTGGAAGGCTCGTGATAATATTGGCTGTACTTTGGCAATATTATATATTACCAGCAGGATAGTACTTTGGCATGAGCATTCGGAATGCTTAATTAGTCTCCATACTTGCTTGGCTGGCAAAGCAATGATGGAAGTTTGAAGCCCTACCCCTTTCAGATTTAGTCAAGCTAATCCATTCCATCGAATATAGAGTGTTTTGTTTCCACCAGTAATTGCACGACTTGATGCCATTTAGATCTTTAGCTTGTTTAAACGAAAGGGCCCAAGTAATTAAAAGGGCCCAAGTAATTGAAAGCTCTCATGCATAGAAAATCTTTTTTCAAGAGAAGAGTATCCCTTCGGCATATAGCTCTGTTTTTTTGTATTTTGTGTTTTGATTTTTTGATTATTTTTGTATTTTTGTTTTTGTTTTTTCTAATTTTTATTTTGGAATATTTCTTCTTTTATTAATTTTGATTAAAATTTTCAGTTTGAAGGTGACATTACTCGATTTGTGCATCTGTTGTCATTGAAGTTGAGGTACTTCAATTAATCCCTCTTTTGTTTTGTAAATTAATAATGTTGTATGCTTGATGAGTTGAAATTGTTAAAAGTACTATTTTTTGCTCTAACATGCAATTGGATGCCTGCTTTAGTGAGTATGTTGGTGTAGACCTGCTGTGTTTTATGTTTTTTTATTGTTATATCATTTACTTGTTGTTCCTTGGAAACAATAACAATAATCAGTTGTTTTGTTTGCTGGTTTTTCTCTTGCTGTTTATTCCTGTATTGTTGGTTGTGGCTTGTTTATGATCATTATATTTTTTTATCTTTGCAGACAATTTTTATTTATAAAAATGGATAACAAGGATCATGATGCTACGTTTAAGTGTCTGACTTTGTTTGAGCTTTGGAATGGAGAATTAGATTTTATGAGAATGGTCATGTTGCTATGCTTGTATGTATACACAAAAAACTGAGTAGGAGTGAAAATGCTATAGGTAGTAGGGCATTGACAGTACTAACTAGGCAAGCTAATATAGATAGGATTTTACATGAGGGTGATAGGAATAGCCAGTGGGATTTAAGGATGGACTTAAATGCATTTACATTGTTATGCGAAATGCTTCAAGTCCATGGTGGGTTGAGGAATAATGGTCATGCGCCTATTGAAGAAATTTTTTTAATCTTCCTAAGAATATTAGTACAAAATGAATATAATAGAGTAGTACAAGTTAGGTTTATGAGGTCAGGAGAAACAATAAGTAGGGCCTTCCATAGTGTGTTGAAGGTTGTACTAAAGCTTCAACATCTGTTGTATGTCAAGCCCACACCAATTCCTGAGGATTGCACAGACAATAGATGGAAATAGTTTAAGGTTAGTAAATTTAATTAGCTACAATATATTGTCTAATTTCACTTTTCTTAAATACTAAACTAGAACTTTTTATTGTTGCAATTTTGTTAAAAGGGTTGCCTTGATGCTCTAGATGGGCCCTATTTAGAAATAATAGTTCCCCACACAGACAAACCTAGATACAGATGTAGGAGAGAGAAAATATGCACTAATGTGTTAGGGGTGTGTGATAAGAACTTAAACTTTGTTTATGTTCTTGCTGGATGGGAGGGTTCAGCATCTGATTCAAGAGTTCTGCATGATGCTGTTACTAGGCCTAATAGACTTCTAGTTCCAAAGGGTATGTAAGATAACAATTTTCAGAATTTTGTTAATTTTTTATTTAAAGGTTTGATTAAAACAACAATAGTAATAGTGTGATTAAATTACTACTTAGTAGATGTAGGCTATACCAATGGTCCTGACTTTTTTACACCTTCTAGAGGCACAAGATACCATATTGAAGAGTGGGCAAAGATGGAAGGGCACCTAGGAACCCAGAAGAGCTCTATAATAAGAAACACTCATCTGCCAGAAATGTGATTGAACATGCATTTGGTTTACTGAAAAAAAGATGAAAAATCCTAAAAAATCCATCTTTTTATCCAGTAGCCACTCATGTGCACATAATTCTTGCATGCTGCCTTCTGCACAACTTTATTAGATTGCATATGACTTATGATCCAGCAGAGCTTACTCCTCTTGAAGCTGAGGATATGCCAATTGGGAAAGATGCACCTTTCCCTGAATTTGTTGATCGTGTTGAGACAAGTAATAAATGGAGTCAATAGAGAGAGGATTTAGCTAAGAACATGTTTGATGATTGGAGAAGAAACCATTAAATTGTGAACTTTCATTTAGTTAATGTTTTTTATTGAATTGAGCGTTTAAATTTGGTTGGCTTTCATTGTAACTGAATTGAGGGTTTATTTTAATTTCTCTTTATATTGTTGACTTTCATTGTAACTGAATTTGAGAGGACACAATTAAATTTCTGTTTATTTGTTTTATTTGTACTTAATTAAATGTTTCTTTTAATTCAATATTGTCTTCTTAATTTCGAAATAAGTTTGAATGTATGTTGGTTTGGAATGGTTTGGGGTATGGCATTGTATGGTTTAGGTGCAATGTCAAGAGTTTGGACTTCAGATGAAATAGAAGCATTTGTGACCTTCATGGAGGAGGCAGTTGTTACTGGTCACAGAACTGATAATGGGCAATTTAAGCCTGGTACTTTCCAACTTCCTACTAGAATGATGGTTGAGAAGTTTCCTGATTGTGGCATTGACAAGAGGCGTACCAAAAATAAGCACAAGAGGTTGAAGGACAAATATCAGACAGCTTTTGACATGTTGAACTGCAGTGGGTCTGGTGGGAATGAAAGCAAGCAATGTGTTGACGTTGACAGCAAGCAAGTGCTGGAAGAATGGATGAGGGTAATTATTTTTTTATTTTGATTTGTTGGTTGTTTATAGAAGCATCATAATAATAATATTTTTGTCATGTTGAAGTTTTCTGAAGTGTTAGAAAGCCTTGCTGCCTCTTTTGCTCGTGCCATTGACAATAGTAGAGAGAATGCTAAGATCATTGCTGATGCCATTGTAGGACAATTTGGAGCTAAGCTAGGTGAAAAGTTTAGAAATTTGGGATTCTCCATTGAAGAAGTTGTTAGTATTACAAGGATCTTCTCAAAGAATGCTCATGCTGGGAAGCTTTTATGGGGTTTAACTGTAGACCAGAAACAAGCTTATGTGAGGAGCCTGTTAGATGATGAAATCTGACTTTATGCTTTATTTCTTAATTAGTAAGTTATGGTACACTATTACATGGTATTGTAGGATGGTAACAATGCATCTAGCTTAACTATTTTTGCTTCTGCCATTACTTGTAATGGATCGTAATTTTTTGGTTATGACCTGTCACTTTCGTGCTCACCATTTTTGTGAAGCTATTGGCATCATAGTAGCTTAACAGGAAAGCTAGGATTTGCATTGTCTTGAAACAGGCTATGTGATGTTGAATGATTAAAGGATGAACTGTTGACTTGGTTTGTACACTTGTGTATAAATGATGAATGGTTGGTTTATTAACTTTTTCATGTTTGTCATTTATATACGTGTATGAATGATGAGGATATGATTCATTTTTAGGTACTTAACTATGGGCAGATACAACTTCTATGTTGTATTTGTTGGACATCAAATTGGTATTTTTACAAATTAGGATGATGTTAAATTGGCAACTGAGGGGTTTCCTAATGCTAGATTCAAGGGGTATCGGACTTTGGTTGAAGCACAGAGTGCTTATATCATGAATCCAAATAGGCTAACTCGTCGAAATGAAGAAATTGTTCCTACCGTCAATGAACCCTCATCAATACATAATCAATGTTCACTTCCAACAAATGCATAACTAAATGAAGTTGCAACTTTGAAGAAAAAAATGGCATGGAGTCAAGGATTTTTACTCATTGCCATTGGAATCATTTTGGGTATTATTGTTAAGGACATTCTTAATAAAATATAAGGCTTGAATGTATCTTTAACTTATTATGTAATTAATTCCATGAATGCTTAGATGTTTTATTAAATTATTATGTAATAGAATTTCTAACTTGTTAGATTTTTTTATTCAACAACTCATTTCATTTAATTTTTAGGTTTATCATTTCATTAAATATTTAGGTTCCTCATTTTATTTCAACGTAATTAAAAAAATAAAAATACAATTAAAAAATATTGATGCAATTATAAAAATTATTTAACGTAATTCATTTTATTGTTAACTTGTACGAATTTTTTGCTATTCAATAGCTCATTTCATTAAATTTTTAGGTTCCTCATTTTTTTAATTCCTTATTTATAGATACAATTAAAAAAATACTAATACAAATCATTTGTTTTAAAATAATCAATGAATTACATATTTCCAATCATATTATACTGCAGGGGTACTTTGGTCATTTATACTGTTTTCTATGTTCTGTCAACTGCAATCAAACACATTTCTGTCCTTGAGACACACACACTTTTATCTGTTTTGTCCATTACAACCAAACACCTCACTGTCTCCAATTTTTGTTCTGTTCTGTTTCCAAATTTTTGTTTCGTTCCGTCTCAGTATATAGATCACAGTAACGATATGCAGCGTTACAAAATCTGTGAAGACAGCATTCAGTTGCGCTAACTCTTGGCTTATTGATTCTAGTGCATCTACATACATGACGGTAGATCTTAATCTGTGCATTAAGTATGTGGTTAATAATGCATATGATTGTGTGACTCTACCTAATGGAACTAAGCAGGAGGTAGCTCATATTGGTCAAACACACATAGGGGATAGGATTTCTCTTAAAGAAATCTTACATATACCTAATTTTTTCAAGAATCTACTATCTGTCATTAAACTCACTACCCAAAATGAAGTTGCTGTTGTTTTCCTATCTATCAAGTTATTCTTGCAGGACCTTCGGACTAATGATGTTATGGCTATTGTCAAGGCAGTGAATGGATTGTATGAGCTAAACACAGAGGCTCTCCTAACCCCAAATACCATGAAAGGTCCTTCTTTGGAGTTCTACAAGGCTGAGAGTGTTGCTTTTAATGTTTCGGTAATTTTTGATTTATGGCATTCTAGACTAGGGCACGTATCCAAAGAAAAGTTGCACCACATTAATGAGATAAATGTTTCTATCCCTATCAAACATGAGTGTCAGGTGTGTCCTTTGGCTAAACAACATAGAAAACCCTTTCCCAAGCATGAGATACATACAAGTAGACCTTTCAAAATCATCCACATGGATCTATGGGGACCCTACAATGTTCCTACTATGGGTGGTTCACACTACTTTCTTACAATTGTAGATGATTTCAGTAGAGCCACTTAGACATTTATACTAAAACACAAATACCAAACACAACAAACCATTGTGTAGTTTCTTAAAAACACTGAGAGACAATTTGAGACTAGAGTACTAAAAATAAAGACTGACAATGGAAAGGAGTTTATTAATCAAGAATGTAACAAAACCTTCATTGAGATGGGAATTCAACATCAGAAAAGTAGCCCCTATAGACCACAACAGAATGGTGTAGTGGAAATCAAACACAAGCATTTACTTCAGATCACTAGAGCCCTACTTTTCAAAACCAAGCCACCTAAAGGATGTAAGGGAGAAGCACTATTAACAGCTACATACCTGATAAATCGAATTCCAACTAAAGTCCTGGAATGGATGAGTCCTTTTGAGAAACTGCATAAGAGAAAACCCAAATATGAACACTTGAAAATCTTTGGTTGTCTATGCTTTGCCTATTATGGATTTGGACACTAAAACAGTATTTGTGTCGAGAGATGTTGTTTTTTATGCGAATGACTTTCCCTTTGCAGAAAATATCACTAACACTACTCAAAACCTAGAACCTTTGTTCACCAGTAAATTAATCGATACAGACACAGAGTATCCTACACAAACATTAACCACAACAACTACAAAACCCACTTAGTACAGTGACAATAATTCAGAACAAGTACCATGCAATCAATAAAGTCCCCAGCCATATGGCCATACCCTAGCTGACAACTCATCAAGCCAAAACACACTACCTATTGCTCCCACACAAAGAAAAAGCAACATAACACATACGAACCCCAAATACTTGTAAAATTGTTAGTAGTGTGCCCTAGGCCAATGTTCATATGTGACTTTTATATTGACATTCTGACTTATTAATAATATATTATGAGGTATTCTTTTAAATATGCATATATATTGTTTATATAATGTGATTTACATTCCATGAATTGTATTAGGCTTATGTCATCAAGTATGTGACTTGATAGTA
>JANQAP020000068.1:5509319-5531655 GCA_026874005.2 Erythroxylum coriaceum
CTTGATTTTTCAAAGAAAAAAGTTTGCCAGTTAAGTAAGCAGAGCAATATTGCAAAATTGATATTTGAATCCTGTCTCATTTTATAGGATGAGGCTTCAATAGCAAAACGAGAAGTCATTGAAGCATTTGATGATTTACTATAAGATATCATGGAGTCCAATCAACCTTTTAGTGGAAAGATTGTTATTTTCGATGGTGATTTTCGTCAAATCTTACCTGTTATAGACCAGGCCACAAAAGAACAGTCAATTGATTCAAGCCTTGTAAATTCACATCTCTGGCCATAAATATGTAAATTATCTTTGACAATAAATATGAGAGCTATGTCAAACTCAGCTTTTTGCGATTTCTTATTAAGGGTAGGAGAAGGTATAGAACCTATTAACAAGCAAGATCAGATATCATTACCCCAACAGCTGCTTATTCCTTATCATAACAAAGATGAATCTCTCAACAGGTTATACTTTTTGTATGTTATCATTTAGTGTCCATTTTATTGTTTCTTTAGAATTTTTTTGACATCTTTCTAATGCATTGTTAATTTCACCAGGTTAGTTGAGTACGTCTTCCCTAACTTAACCATATATTCATCTGATCCATATCAGATGATAAATAGATGCATACTCTGTCCACCAAACGGATGTGTTGATGAAATTAATGACATGATGATCAATAAATTGTCTAAAATTTACATTCATATGTAAGTTGTGACAAAATAGTTGACTGAAGACATCAAGCAGATTATGAGGATTTTCTTAATTCACCGAATCCTAAAGGTCTACCTCCTTACAGATTATTACTAAAAGAAGACTGTCCAATCATGCTTCTAAGAAATCTAAATCCAACAGAGGGTTTATGCAATGGCACAATATTGATATGTAGACAACTAAAAGAACATACAATTTTTGCAGAAATTGTTTTTGGACCTCATAAAGGAAAATTAGTTTTCGGACCTCATAAAGGGAAATTAGTTTTCATACTTAAGATACCTCTACAATATTCTGAAAATGAAAAAAATGAGATTCCATTTGTATGAATGCAGTTCCCTGTTCGTTTATGTTTTGCGATGACGATAAATAAGTTGCAAGGTCAAACCCTTGATTATGTAGGAATTTATCTTCGTCAGCCCGTATTTTCACACAAACAATTGTATGTTGCTTTGTCAAGAGCTAGAACTCCTGAATTATTTAAAGTTCTAATTATTCCAGGCACTTTTCACTTTGTAGAATTCATCACAAAGCAAGGAATATTGTATTCCGTGAAATTTTTCAATTGTCTAAATTATAACATATAAAATAAGAAAAAGATACATTCATTGTTCTGTTCAAGTGTATTTAGTTTCAATCTATCTACAAAAAAATATTTAGTATGTCACTATTTTCTTAACCATTTTCTTTTTGTAGGATGGAGAAATGTTTATTGATCAAAGATATTTTACCTGGTTCTGAGGGGTGGTCATGCAAAGTAACCATCCAAGAAAAACAACAAATTGCTACATCACCTAACAAGTTGTCGAGGAGACAAAAATTTATCTTTTTTTATTCAGAGGTACAACAATTATACTTTCTTCATTCAACATGTTCCTTTTTGCACTAACTTTAGAAAATAATAGTTGACATAAGTGTGAAATTAGAATTTCTATGAGTTTCTTTACACTACTACTAAATCCATGAAATATTCAGACTTTTTTTTTCTGTTTCTAAATCCTTTTTTCTATAAAATGTGATTACCATTTTTAGTTTTAAATTTTAGTTTTTCAATGTATCAAAATTTTAATTTGCTAATTTTCTCTATCACCATAGTTATTTAGCTCTTTTTTTTAATTTTGTTTTTTCCAACAGGGATCACATGTCGAAGCTATCATATTTAATAATGATATTCAAAGGATAAGCCCCATTTTGCAGCTTTATAAAAGTTATATTATTTTTAATGCCATTGTCAAGCCAATTCCACCTCAATTCCAACTTAAAGACTTGAATATTCAATGGATCATTACAAGTCGCACTGTTGTTGAGCCCGTAACTAATGACGACAACATCCAACCAAGCAAATTCACTTATACATCCTTATAGATCTCGTCAACTATATCAATAACAAGGAAAAATCAATAAGTTAGATCCTTTAACTATTTCTCTCAATAACTTTTATTTCTTCCATTACATCATGTTGTGCTTAACCTTAGTATATGATAGATATTTTGACTGTCGTTATTCAAGTTTTAGATGCAAGGCGCATCAACAAAGATGACAAAGTTTCAACTGTCCAAAAATTTGTTCTTGCTAACAAACAGTATGTTATATTCCCTTATATTCTCTACAACTATTGAACGTTGGTAACATTTGATTCTTTTGACATTTTTCGTTTTTATATTAGACAACAAACCATCGTACTGTCAATCTGGGACGCTTTTGTTGCAAATGAAGGGCAACAAATTGCGCAGACCTTACATAATTATCCAGTTGTTGTATGTTGTAGGCTAAAAGTTCACTTTTATAATGGTAATTCTATTTTTGTTCTCGTTATACTATTATTTTCCTTATATTTATTCTTGTATATTGATTTTAGGCTTGCAATTTTAAATTTTTAGGTATTGCATTATCCACGTGGTTTGATTATACAATTCTCATTGATCCACCAATACAAGAAGCTGCAGATTTAAAGAATTAGTGCTTCCACGTTTCCTATCTTTGCTTTTATAACAAACAAAGTTGTGTATGCATTTTTACATATTGTTATACATACGCTGATAATTACCATTTTCCCAGGGCACAACATAATAACAAGCAGCTAAAAGACCTTGTTACCCAACAGACTTACCTCAAATATGATCCTGATGTATCTTTTGGATAAAATCAAAAAATTTCAAAGATCATTTTCCTAAAGCCCACCGACAAGGTACATACATTTTATAGTCTACTATGAAGATTTTTCTTACATATTATCTATCTAATTTGAATATTCGTAACAAACATCTATGTGTCCAGACAGCATGGATTAAAGCTTGTATTTCCTTTCAAAACATTCTATGAAAATATTGGTATATAAACTGCAAAAAATGTTTTCGTTCAACCACCGCTACATATGGAGTTACATTTACATGTAATTCTTACAAGGAGAAACATCCAGCTGAACCCAGGTATTTCTTCCTTTTTTTCCTTTTCAATTGTTTATCTTTTTTAATAATGAATAAGGGATAAACAAGCCCCACATATCATGAACAATCAAGTTCTTTTTATGTCCCCTTCAGAACATATCCTACTAAGATTTTAGCACATGCCCAGATACTTATATTGTAACTTAAGTTTAAGATCATTCATATCAATTATAAATACAACTTTCTAATATTCTTTATTTATTCAATTATGCATTTTCTCATTTACTTTCTTTTTAAATGTAGATGCCGGCATGATATTGATTTGACTGATAGCACAGGAACTGTGACAGCATCTATTTTTGGTGAACTTGCTAAAAATCTGTTGAACTTTAGCGTAGTTCAAGCTATGCAATATTACAACCAAGTTATATTTTTATACTTATTACAAATAAAAATACATTTGATTATTTTTATGGCATCTTTATTATATGATTAATAATCTACACTTTTCTCTTTGGTAAAAAGAGTATTGAACTTCCTCTCGATAAGGTCCATGCTGAATTGAAGACAAAAACCTTTCTCCTTCATATCAAACCTGTTCAAATCTAACCATTGGACGGAAGGCAATGCTTCACTGTTATCTACTACCACCAAACTGATGATGCTGAATTAGAGCGAAGTTCAACTTCAAACGAAAAAAGTGATAATAGTAATGCTGAAATGACACTTTCAACTATTTCAGGTACCTATCATTATTTATTAAATTTGTTTCGTTTTTTATTCGTGGATACTTACCATTTTCAAACAATTTTAACTAATTCACTGTTATTATTTATTCGTTCAACATTCTTATAAACAAGGTGATCTTCACCTTAATACTATATAACTAAAATACTTTGATTTTTTTAATTTTCAAAAGATATTCTTGTTTCTTCTTCAAGAGTTAAAGAATGCCTAAATAAAAGATTCGAAGAAACTGAACCAGAACCGACGCCAACGTTAGATGTTCCTGTTGATGATCGCAAGAAAAAACCTAAATTATCATGAACTTTTTTCATAATCTCTAACACACCATAAGCATGTAATTTTTAAAAAAATTGATTAACGCTATGCTATTTCAATTGCACAACGATTTAGTTTCTATTATGAAATTTTCTATAATTTATTATGAACACATGATTTGCTATGATTTTATCTATAAATTTCACAATATTTAAGACAATACTTCTGCATGTGTTTCGATATTACAAATATATAACAAACAACTTACAGATATTATCCAAGTAAATTCTATTTTGCACATTTTCGTTCAGAGGGCATTATTGTTTTGAAGATCTCACTGCGTAAGAACAAACCCAAACAAAGGTGCTCCATGTGCAAGCATCATCTGAGTTTACTCAAATCATACAGAAACAACATTGCAGTAGCTTCTTTAGGCCTCTCCTCTATGAGGAAACTCGAGAAGATAGTATTTGGTTGCAATGATAAGAGGTTGCAATGCCTTATAGATCTTGGGGTTTTACCTTCTTCTTTATTGATTGATGATCTTCGCAGACTCTCTGCTGATTGTCGCAAAAGGCATAAACTTTAGTCTTTTTTATTGATCTGACTTGTATATTAAGATAATGTTTAGAATATTATGATAGAGTTTGACTCTTAAGTAAAATTGTTTAGAATTTGGATTTCTCTAGAATTTTGACTTCTCTATCTTGTTGTATTGTGGGTCCCAAACCCATCAGCCATCACCTCATTTTGCAAAATCGCCTCTTTTATTTGACCATACGAGGCCAACTATGACGTAATTACTATCATTGCACATTGCATCGTCAATGAAGACCCACGCCACAAGCTTGTTATACCTTCTTGTTTCGACATCTTCGTAATAACATCAATATATGGACCTTAATGAGGTTTAGTGGTGGATATAGACGAGAGATTTGAGTTAAGAAACTACAATTTTTGGCTTCTTCTGAGGTTTATATCAGAGGTAACGGTTGTACTGTTAGAGCAAATAGCTTTTCTTCCCGTTACAGCTAACCTTACGACCCGAGGAGTGGTATGGAGGTGCAATGATGTCATTCTACGAACTCCCCTAGCGCTAAAGGTAAACTTCATCTACGGTTTGTTTGTGTTTTCTGGTGCATTAGAGATGAATTCTGGTTTAGTTGTTTGGTGATTCGATTGTGGTCTTATGATGATGCATACAGTGCAGACACCGAAGCAGCTCTTTATCGCAAACTGTGGCATGCTTGTGCTGGTCCTTTGGTAACCATTCCTCGAGAAAATGAACGCATCTTCTACTTCCCTCAAGGATATATTGAACAGGTCCACTTTATATAATTTGTTTGATTATCATTTGTTTGGTGTCAACCTTCTTATAAACTATTTGCACAAATTTGGTTTGCATCCTTATCGTCAAGTTTTCGTTTTACTTATAAGCCTAAATCGTTTTTTGTTAATGTGTTGATCAGGTGGAGGCATCCACTAACTAGTCAGCTAACCAGCAAATACCGATTTATAACCTTCCATCAAGGTTCCTGTGTCGTGTGATCAATGTTTTTCTGAAAGCGCGTCATTAATAGCTTTGACGTTTGAATTATTAGTCTCTACTTAGGGTTAATTGATTTCCAAGTTTGTTTAAGGTTTTGTGATTTCATTTTTTGCTTATCTTGTAATAATAAATTATAAGCGGAGCCAGATACAAATAAGGTCTTTGCTCAAGTGACGTTATTCCCTAAGGCCAACGTAAGTACTCATTACGTTATCTTTTATGGTATATGAGGCACGGTTGAGCATTTAGAGCCAAATTATTCTTATTATATAGTTGTCTTATAATGTCAGTAAGATGAGAATGCAGTGGAAAAGGAACCTCCCCCACCTTCTCCACTACAGTTTCACGTACACTCATTTTGCAAGACTCTGACCGCCTCAGATACCAGTACTCACAATCGATTATCAGTTCTTAAACAACACGGTGACGAGTGTTTGCCCCCATTGGTTAGTCAAATGCACCTTGTGATAATTATTCACTCATTTTTTATTGTTTTTTCAAATTAACAACTAGTTCTAAAGTGGAATTGGGTTTTTGGTGTGTTGCAGGATATGTCAAGGCAACCTGCAACACAAGAATTGGTTGCCAAAGATTTGCATGGAAATGAATGGAGGTTTTGTCATATATTTCGGGGTAATGAACCTTATGTTTCGACTTCCCTACTTCATTTTTTGTGCATACGTTACTAGACGAGATTCTTCATAGGTATACAGTATTTGGTACTTAACTCATATCCTAATGTTGATGCCAGGTCAACCTAGAAGGCATTTGCTTCAAAGTGGATGGAGTTTATTTGTAACTTGTAAACGACTTGTTGTTGGTGATGCCTTTATATTTCTAAGGTTGGTGGTTCTTACAATACTGTTTCTTTTCATCTTGTAGGTTAATGTTACCTATACATCATTAATATTTTACTTTGCAATTTGACTTTTAGAGGTGAGAATGGAGAACTTAAAGTTGGTGTCAGAAGATTGATAGAGCAACAGGGTAATGTACTGTCATCTGTCATATCCAGTCACAGTATGCATCTTGGTGTGCTTGCCACATGGCAAGCCATTTTGACAAGAACGATGTTTACAATATACTACAAGCCTAGGTATCTTGTTAGATTTGTATTTAGCTTCCTGAAATGGTTAACAATTTGAGCTAGAGTTTGCGAGTCTGTTATCTCAAGTTTAATCGCAAGGTCATCCCTACACCTAAAAAAGGAACACTACTATAGGGGGCTTCTTGTTTACTTTTTGTTAACGTGGTATTCATGTTCCTCTTTCAGTGTTTTAGCACGGGACAAGCCCGACTAAGTTCATAGTTTCATTTGACCAGTACATGGAGTCCATGAAGATTACTTATGAGGTTCAAAATGAGATTTGAAGCTAAAGAAGCTCCAGAACAGAGGTATTGATTACTTCTCCTACAAAAGTTTAAAGTTGTCTATAAATAAACCGTTCATGAAATTTATTAGTTGTATTATTTTTTCACCATTTTTTAAAGCTTTATTGGCACTGTTGTCGGAATTGAAGATTTTGATCCCAACATTGGTAGGAGTCCAAATGGAGATGCCCCAAGGTAGTACTTAATGATTTCCTTCATTACATCCATTTATACGGCTAAAATGTCATGTTAATTCCTTTTGCATTTAGGTGAGGTGGGATGAAACATACAACATACCTTGTCCAAATAGGGTGTCGCCCTACAAAATAGAACCTGCATTGGGTCCTCCTGCACTAAATCCCCTTCCAATGCCCAGGCTAAAGAGACCCCGAACAAGCATGATGCCTTTATCCTCTGACTCCTCTATTCTAACTAAACAAAGTAAACTAACGATCATTAATAGGGATGTAAATGGTCAACCGCGGAGTAATACTAAATGCAATCTATTTAATGAATACCCCCCACTTTGTGGCAGTAAAGTTGATACATTAAATGTGCAAGGGCATGAGAATGGAAAATCTGTTGATGGAAGTTGCAAACTCTTTAGCATTCCTCTCATCAGCAGTCCTATAGCACTAGAGCCCACTGGGCCTATTAGAAACACGTGGAACGAGCCAATGGTTCATACACACTCCTCAAGTCACCAAAAATTCCAAATTGAATCTGATCATAAGTCAGAAGAGTCTAGGGGTTCCCAAATGGTTGACAATATTACACATGAGAAACATTTTGTTTTTGCTAATCAACGCACAAGAGATGCTAAGGGAAAAGCTCAAAATGTTTCTACGAGGAGTTGTACTAAGGTACTTTCTTTTGTCAAATGCTAAGAGGTTACAGCTAGCAACCATTATTTATAAAAACTTGTTTTCTTTTCTTGGCATCAACAGGTTCATAAGCAGGGAATAACATTTGGTAGGTCAGTTGACCTTACAAAGTCCAACAACTATGATGAGTTGACTAAGGAATTGGACAGATTGTTTGAATTTGATGGTGATATGATGCTTGCCGGAGATGATCCTTTGCTGTAAGGATTATTGCACTCTTTCATTTATTTTCCAATTAGTTCTATTTGAGCTTTTGTTGACATGTAAATTCACTACTTTGCATAAATGCTAGCTTCTTTTTACCTACATTATAGAGAATTTGTTGGCATGGTTCATAAGATTTTCATCTATACTAAAGAGGAGGTCCTAAAGATGAATCCAGGGGCTTTAAATTTAAAATGCAATAGCAACTTGCCAGAGTCAAATGATATGGACACAAGTGAAGTGAAATATCAACCATTACCTTCTGGATATACTCCAAAAGATAGATAGGTGGGTTTATAGGTTGGTTTATCTACTAAGTATGCTGTCCTATAGATGATGGCTTATGTTTCTATCTTCTCATGCCAGGAAGTTGAAGGTAAGCAGCTGGAGGTGATTTGATATAGTGCGAGTATAATACCAAATCAAGATAGCTGAGTTTTTTGTTGTTTCATAAATAGATGCCACAGATTAATAGATTCAATTTTGGAGAATCTTACTTAAATGGTTCCTATTATATGCATAAATATCTTTACTAAACTATTTTATCTTTTCTTTCATATAAATTTCACAATATTCACTTACATATTTCATCTATTTATCTTTTAAATTCATTCAACCATTTATTTTTTATTTATTTATACTATTATTACAAAAATTTAAAATTTCTTATTTAAACTTACTTATTTTATTAATTCATTTGAAAGAATTAATTATTATATTTTCCCTCTTTTCTTTTGACAAATTTTAAACTTCAATTTCACAATTCTATTTTTTCTCTTAAAATTTAACATTATAATATATTAATTAATGTAATACTCTTTAATTTTAAGTTAAGTGGGCATATTAGTTTGGATTACAACTGCACATTTGCACAGTCTACACCTGCTAGTCTCGTTAAAGGGCAAACTCGCTATCATTTTTGAATTAATTTCTCAGGTTATATTCAACTTTTCCAAAAAGTGAGAATTTGAGAAAATTGAGCACAAATCTTTTACCGTCAATTTTGTGTCAAGGAGTTTATGGATGGAATGATTGTGATCTACAAGATTTTTGGCGGAAATTATTGAAATTACTCAAATTGGGCCTTCGTTGAATAAAGTCCAATAATCAAAAAGACTAAATTGGCCCAATTTAGACTACTCGTGTATTTAGAATCAACCGGACCGGCCTCTACTTGCTTTCGGTATCAATGTCAACGGCAGGACTAGATTTTCAAGTTTCAGCGGCCACGGTGTTGGACAAAGCAGCATGAGACGTGTACCAAAATTTTATGATTAATGGCTTATAATTTTGGTACGCGGACTAATTGCTCTTGACTACTAATAGATGTGACAACTACTGCTTAGTATGTTCCGTAAAAATTGCAAATGTCTTGAGGAAATATTAATTATTTTAAAATTGATTTGTAATAAGTTTACTATTTATGGTTAAGCATATCAGTTAATTAAATTGCACCAATCCAAATTACATAATAATTATAAATAATCCATATTAATAATTATTAAAAAAATTTCTTTCACTTTATTTCGGGAATAGATGTGATAGAATTCAACTAAAGAAATATATTTATCAGTTAGGAATAGATGTGATAGAATTCAACTAAAGAAATATATTTATCAGTTAAAACTTAAGAACTTGTTAAATACCAGTACTCCTAAAAAGTACTCGAAACGTTACAGGGAGGGTATATTCGTTAAGGAAGAAGGGCATAATTGATAATAACAAGCAGTGAAAGGGGCATCCCCCAGATAGGGTTGAGCTCGAGTGGGACTTTTCTCGTAGTTCCAATTTCATTCCTTGTTCGCCAATCTTGCCAAATATTTCACTGCCTTTTTCTCCATCGTTATGTATTCAGGCACTCTATAGTCTCTAACTGACATAAAGTTCCAAATCTTGTGTTTATAGTTTCTGACTCTTAGCTATGGCTATGGGTCTGGGTAAAATAGCAATCCTCGCTGGTGCAGGTTATTTATTTATTTATTAGTATCTTAGTTAATCTTCGTTATTGCTTTCTTCCTTGGTGGATTTAATTGAGTGCGCGTGATTTTTGAGTAGCTGGGAATCGTGAATTGCATTTGATTTTATTTTGTTGATGTGTTAGGGTTTTTGGGTAAACCCCTAGATTATGAATTGTATGATTCGACCTTTTTATTAATAGATTTGGTGCTTATATTTTCATGGGTTACTTGGTTTCTAGTGGCTATGAATGAAACAGAAAAGAGGGACGTTAATGGGTTTGACTTACTGTGATTTTGGCTAAAATAGTCTAATTTAGTGTTTTATGATCAGAGTACGGCTATGTTGGTGGTTCTATTAGATGCTAATGCCTTTGGTTTTGCGTTATGAATAAGATGAGACTGGGTTTAGGAGTAAGGTTATGGGGAATTTACAATTGGGTGTGCCTTTTTAATACTTTCACTCATTTTCTGTGAAAAAGGATCAACCAAGCTCATTCAGACCGTTTAAATGAGTTCTGAAGAGTACCTTACAAAACCAAACAAATTTGCTCTTATGTATACGGATGGTAAAAAGAACTTTTTTAATTTTTATGATGTGGCCTACATTTTTCATCTAATTACTGACTACAATTTTCTGCCTTTTTGACATTAGGGGCTTAATGTAATGTTGAGTGCCATTAGGGGTTATGTTCAGTTTCAGACTTAAATTTGGGGGCTTACTGAAACCTTCTGCCTTTTCCTTTTCCTAGTTGTAACCACATAAATTGTGACTGCAGCACTATGTTTGTTCAATTATCCTGAAATATATAGCCTATTTCATGCTATTATAATGACTCAGCTATATGCAATCTGAAACCTTGTTCCAAAAATTGTCTGCAGGCACATATAATGCATCACAAAACTGTTACTCTTAACCTACATTGACTCCTTGTTAGATGCTAATCGGGAATAGTTTTTTTCCTCACTTAATCAGTTTGATCTATTCATTTTAGGTATTATAGGCTCAGTTCTTGCAAGCGAGGGGCGCATGTCAAATGTTTCTGATTTTATATCGGGCACTCTAAAGGTGTATATATATGAATTAATATTATGAATGTGTGTTGATACATGAAATTTAGCCGCTATTCTGTTATTAGTTCTTTTTGTGGTGTGTTAAACTGCCTACTAATGTATTTATTTTGTAACATAGATTGCTTTCAAAACTCTTCAAGGGGGTGATTCTAAATCTACTTCATCAGCTAGGAAGCCACATGACTCTATCAAAGATCAGGTTTTCATAACTTTTTTTTTTCTCTAGATGTTCCTTTGTTGAATGAATTTATGCTGACGTATGGTATATGGATTATGGCCCACCCAATTGCTTGTGGCAGAAATATTTTGGAGACAAAGCCACCCCTTCTCCCTCTCGTTACTGTTGAATAGAAAACTAAAAAATGAACAGAAAAGAAAAAACTGAGACTGCCTGTTCAATGAACACAATTTCTTTAATCAGATATTGTTCAATTGAATTAAAATGTTGTCACTTTACTTTTTGGATACTGTCAAAACTACTTAGTTATCATCAGAACTGATACGGGCTAAGCATCGTGTTGAATTGCTCAATGTTTGTGAATCCACGGAAAACATGGTGTGGGTGATCAGAACAATTTATGCTTTGATTTCCAAGCAGCAGTGAAATTATGTCTTGAGAAGTTATTGAAAAGAATATTTCACCTTGAACACTAAAAAGTTCTGATAAATATTTGAGTTTGCTTAGGTTATTCATTGGAATTGCATTTTGAATAGTTTAAGATTGATTTTTTAATTCTTCTTTTTCTCCTTTCTTCTTGCAAAATATGTAGTTTGATTATGTTGAATTTGATCTGCTTTAACTTCTTTCTATATTTGTTGCAAAGCATGCCTTTATGTTTTGTTAATAAGAATGCCATTTGCTCACTGGTTTAGGCCAACATTTTGTTATAGCTTCTGTATTTTATCTTTTATAGGTTGATATAATAAAGCGGGAGCTTCAAATAATGAGATCCTCTGGGCCAATCACGATTGTATCTGGAAGTGGAAAAGGTTTGAATTTGAACATTATCTTATGCATTGATAGACAGAATCATTTGGTTTGTGATATTATCACTGTAGTTTTTGTGGTTTATTTGGGTAAATTGTATATGCTGCTAACTGTTTCTGTTTGTTTAGATTCTTTTGATATATTTTACTTCTTGCTTGATGCTTTTTCCCAAATATTCTTTGATGTGCTTGTAATGTGCAGGTTCTAGCAGATATGTCATAGTTGTTGTTATTGGAGTAGTTGGATATGGCTATCTCTGGTGGAAGGTAATGCTCTGGTTTTCTTAGATTGATAGCTGCACTCTTTTTTTTTTAACCCCCTTTTTTCTGTTGAATCTAAGTTTAATTTATATCTTAATGAATGCATTTTTATCTTTATGATTTCCTTGATGTTAACTGTATCCTTGTGTATATTCAGGGCTGGAAACTTCCTGACATGATGTTTGCAACAAGGCGTAGCTTGTCTGAAGCATGCACTTCTATAGCCCAACAACTTGAGAGTGTTTATTCATCAATTCGGGCAAGTTTCTTTTCCCCTAAATTTTGCTATAAGCGCTTGCACCTAGATCAAAACTGTAAATTGCAGAACGACATGATCAATCTAATCTTTACGCATGTTACCTTGATTAATTTTAGGAAAGAAGTGGTTAAAAATTGATGACGTCAGTATTTTGCTGAGGATGCATCATAACTAATGCTTGGTTTGGTGTATTTGACATGTTACTTGTGCTATTTTTCACATTGAGATTTCTTACCCTCTTGTAAATTTATGTTTAATAGACAACCAGGAGGGAATTGTCTTCAAGCATAGATAACGTTGATGCCAATTTGAATGAGGTTGCACAACTGACTGCTAATACACAAGGCAGGGTAGGTCTGGTTTACATATTGGCTAGGATTTTTTTCTTTTGGGTTGATTCTTCATGCTTATGCAAAGCCTTTAATTTGTTCAGGTTACTGATCTTCTCCAAGAGTCAGAAAGGATTGGTCATGATGTTCGTTATGTCCTTGATGTGGTTGAAACACTGGTAAGATCTCTTTCAGTTGAATATCTGTGATGCCGGTGTAATTTGTGAAAAGAACTTTTCTACATGTGAAGTTGATACCTTTTTAAAAAAATGTTTTAGGAACTTAAAATTAGTGAGATCGAAGGAAAACAGGTAATTGTCTTTTACAATCCTACAAATTTGATTTGTTGATGCTACTTAATGGTCATTAATAATTGCCTTCAATTTTATATTCAGAATTTGACTGTTCAAGGAGTACAGGCATTGTGTGAAGTTGCTGACGAATTGCAGAATACACGTAAAGAGAATATTCAGGCATGTGTACAAAGACATGATCTTGGATGTTGTCATTCTCCATATTTTTCTCGTTTTAGCTGATTTATTTTCAAATTGGTCTATTAACGTGGAAGCGAGCCTAAATAATTTGTCTACAAATGACATTCTGGTCAACCAAAAAGCTACCAGAATCTCAGTACTCCCTCCATTTATTAACCACGTTTCTCAAATTCTGTAGGTTTTGCAATCGAGTTCACAAATTACATTCTCACCTAAGGTAATAGTTCTCTTCTAGACGATGGCGACTGAACAATAGTCATACCCTTTGCTTAAGATGATGCATATGCACATATAATCTTACATTTCTTATACTGTTCCTTTGGCCTTAACCTTAATCTGCTTTGACTGAGGTGCTTGATATGCTTCACATCTAGTTGATTGTGATCATCACACTAATTTTCTTTATGTGCATTTAGGTTGCTTCCTTGCCTCCTCCATCACCTGAACCGTCACCATCTAGTGTTTCTAATGGATCTCTCGAGGTTTGTTTATATGCCCTCATTTGTGGATAGAAGAGGGTTCCATGAAAGCGATTGATATCATTGATCTTCAATCTTTTACCTTAATAGCTTGAACTTCAACTACTGTTGATTGTTGTTCAGTTATGGCATCTGGTGTTTTAATAATTTGTTTCTATTCCAGACGAGTAATGGCATCTCTGGAGTGGTAGAGGCTTCAAGCAGTCCTGGGACTTCCCATGGTTTCCATATTCCTGAAGTTGCAAGTAATGGGTCATCCACTGTGCAGAGACCGCCATTTCTTCAGAGGGCACGCAGTGTAACAAATTCTGTACTTTATCGAGTGGGTTCAAACAGACAATATGCCCAGAGATGATAATACTTGTCAGCATAATTTTATACAACTTCGGGACCTGAGCCTTGTCAGATGAAGGTTGTGCCAAGGTTGGTACTAAATTTTTGTAGAGACAATCTGAGAAAGGTTTCAAACTTGCAAATATTTGGCATTCCTTGTTGGTGTTATGTTGGTTAAAATTATGACCAGTGACAGTAGGGCTTTAGGTGAAGGATGAGATAATAATACAGCTTTATATATATAAT
The DNA here is from genome assembly GCA_026874005.2 of Erythroxylum coriaceum. NCBI lineage: Eukaryota > Viridiplantae > Streptophyta > Magnoliopsida > Malpighiales > Erythroxylaceae > Erythroxylum > Erythroxylum coriaceum. The sequence continues at coordinate 5,523,842 of JANQAP020000068.1, forward strand.
GTCAGAAATTTTCTACAAACTATATTTCTAAGAAAGTTCATGGCCATTATTGTGGCCCCCAATTCTTGGCAATTCGTTTAAATGTCTCTGGTAACCATTCCGGCGCTTCATTCTACTATGTTACTGTAAATTGCCATTTCTGTGGTTTTGAATCCTCAGATTCGATGCATGAAAAGCATGCGAATTGTGTAGTTATTGACCAGATTATGTATAATTAGAAAAACTGGAGAATGTCCCAAAGAATGAGATTAGATTGAGCAATGCCTTCGGTACTGTAATCTTTCTCGTGCTCCTTGTAAAAGCTAAGTGCAATGAATATGAAGCTTTTTTGTTTAATCTTAAAAATATTAATATAAATATAATAAAAATATATATGTTTAAATATTATAAGATAATTTTTAAATAACTTATAACAATAAGGGCATTTTAAAAATTAAGGAAAATTACAGAAGAGTTTTGATATTTTTTACAAAAAAGGAAAAAGAACCAAGGCTTGTAATTCAGCCATTTTGTTTGAATCTTGATTAGTCCAATCTATCATTTCATTTTTCTCTATACTTCTCATCCTAGAGATATTTTCCAATAATATTTATCTCGACTACTAGTATTATACTGCTACAAATACTATTATTATGTTTAAACCCGAGCCAGATATAACCTAGAGAAGGTCCAGAAGACAAGACAATTGGGCCACAGTGGTGGGCCTAACATCCATTTCATTTGCAGGCTGGTTGGTTGGTTCTTTTCCCGCCAATTCAAATCACTTCCGGCTCTTGGCGCGCGTAAAAAGAAAAGGCAGAAAAATCCTAATGTCAGAATGTTTTTAAAATAAAAATTATCCAACTAGGCTTTCTTTTCTTTGTCTGGTCTCTGCTCCTCTCCTGCTCAAGAATCAGAAACAGAGACAAGAGGCACAAAACTAAAAGAAGCTCTAAAGATGGATTTACTTAGACCTCCTTCGAAGCCTCCCTCCAACGACGCCTTCACCACCCTCCCCCTCCCCCTCTACCGGTCCGCTCCGTCTCTCGAAGTCAGACTCGAAGATTTCGAGCTCTACGCCGTCGATCGCCTCCGAGGTCTCCTCTTCCTGCATTTATGTTTCTTGTTTGTTTAATTCTCTAGTCCTTCACGTAGTGCTGTTTTTTGCAGTTCTTAAAGCCATCTCCGATGGATTGTCTCGCGGAAAGAAACCTGAAGAAATGGACAAACTGGTGACGATCTTTGATTTTTCTCGATCAGAACTACAAGTTTCTAGAAATTTCTGAACCAGTAGAATTTTTGAACAGGTAATTGATCTTTGGAAAGCGAACATGAGGCATCCACTGGCATCTGAAGTTATCAATAAGGATATTATATCGCACTTTGTCCTGCGTTTGGTTTATTGCAGAACGTAAGCTTCTGAGCTTTTTATTTTTTGTTATTTGTTTTGAATATTTCAACTTCGAGATCGATTTTATGTTGCGTGTTCTTTTGGTTCTTTAGTGAGGATCTGAGGAAATGGTTCCTTTCTATGGAGACAGCTTTGTTTCGCTACCGATTTCAGCACGAGACTGCCGAAGTTCAGGTGAGGCATTCATAGATTGGTTAAATAACTGATGAAGCTTTTTAGAGTCTGTGTCAATCATCATTCTGTATGCAGAGAGCGCTAATGGCTGAGCTTGACCTTCCTTACAAGGCACTTAGAACTGCAGAGTTCGAGGTTTTAAGTTTTACCAATTTCTTCAATGTTCACAGTTGAAATCCTTGATTCAATGCTTGATTGTATAGCTATTGTGATTTGATTATTTGCAGAGTATAAAAGATAAATTGGGTCAGGTTGCACGTTCATTTGGACAGTCTTTACCCACTGGTGAGAACGGATCAACTTTTTGTTTCGTTGTTTTTATTTTGCAATCTTAATAGCGTTTGCTACATGCATAATTCATACCTTACCTGTAGCAATCTTATTGTAGACCAATGACAAATTGAAGTCTTTCATTTGGATCAGAAATAAAAGCATTGTGTATTAACATTGTTAAAAGACGCTTGACTGGGTTTTTTTTTTCATTTTTCCCTTCTATCGACGTCCTGACTCCTGACTCTGGTGTTATCTTTCCGTTTTTGTTTCCCTCATCCGACAGCTGGGGACATATTCTACAAGGTTTGTTTGCCTTTAATTGATTACATATTTCTTTTAAAAGTTTGATTACAATGTTTATTCTGTTCGTGAATTCAATGATCTTAGCTAATAGTTGCCTGTTGGTTTTATTTAATATGGGAGAATGGTGCTTAAGACATATCCAAAGTTGCATATGCCGTTTCTGTTTGCCGAAGTGCTTGTTGTCTCCACTCTTGCTGCCTTTTCTGTTATTGCTTCTTTTGAATGGTTGAGGGGTGAGGGGCGAGTCAAGTCTCTTTTTCCTCTATCCCTGCACTTTTGACGATCTCTACTGGGGGACAAAGTTTGTTCTCAAATTAGTCCAAATTCGTACCGTTTTGCCATAAACCGAATATCTCAGAGAAGTCATTTTTCTTTGGGTTGGAAGTATCTGCTGATCCCTTAAACATCAATAATTTTTTGTTAGGGATGTGATTGATATATACCTAATGTATGCCACACCATTTTTCTTTAGTTTTAAGAATTTGACATGCTTAGGTCAAAGGACTTTTGTACTTTTATGACTTTGAATGTGGTTCTATCCCACATTGGCTACGTTACTGTCTTAACACCAGGTACCATTTGAAGAAGTTCCAGAACTGGTAGCTGGTCGCAGAGTTTTTATCCACAAAGGGCATGCTTATGTGGCCATGAATCAGGCAATATTGACGCTTCCTTTTGAACTTTTTGTTGGGATAGCCAGAAATATGATTAACGTTAGCATGCTTTAAATTTCAGATTGTTTCCCTTGTTGCTACGCGTTTTCGCAGTCTACTATCAAAAGCGCTAATTTTAACAAACAGGTTGGTGTTCTTTGGGAAGTTACAAAAGTTATTTTTTTGTTTGTTCAGGGCTAAATTGAATAGAATAATAGTTGTTGCGAGAGTGGAAGTTTTTGTTTAGACCACATTTTGGTGATATAACACTGAGAATTCCAAACAATTCATATTTGTTACGAGTTTTCAACTGTTGAAGTTATAAATTGTCAAAAGGATTATTTTGTAGGAAGTGGACGTCTACCATCAGAGAAGATGAGAAGGATCGACTTACACCGGTCAGAATTTAGTAGGAATATTGCAATTTAATTGACTTTATTTCGGTTTCATTTGTGTTACATGACATTTTCTTTATGCATTTAGATCGTTGAGGCCTTATGTACAAGTTATCTGGGTCCTGACTATTCTCAGGTACTTTCTCATGCCTATTGTCATCCCAGTTACCTTAAGGTTGTTTATTCAAGTTAAAAACTTGGTTAATTGCCTCACAGTCGAAAAAGTTCGCTGAAATATCCATTAAAGACATCGACCAAGTAGCGAAGAGCTCATTTCCGCTGTGCATGAGACACCTGTTTGAAAAAGTAAGAGAAGTTGGTGCTTTTCCTTTTGTTTAACTAAGCGTGTGGTTATTCTTTCCAACTTCTCTAGACTCTTGATATAAGGTCTTTCCGTTCCTTAACGAAATACATATATTCTTCATCATTTCTTTTCACTTGTTTGCTCAATTCAAATGAAATATTGTGCAGCTTAGAGAGGATCATCATTTGAAGCACGGAGGGAGGATGCAATTGGGTCTCTTTTTGAAGGTTGTATATCTGTTTCTTCTTTATGAGGACCAGGAACTGCTTCCCATATTTACTCTTATGGATGCTTAACGAGTATTGTGGCTCTACTTCTTGACCAGAGCCTCTCTTTCTCCCCCTTTCTTATTTACGTGACCAAATGCTTGGGTGGTCTAAAACATGACTAAATTAGAGATATTTATGTCCCTGGTACTTAAACCGCTCCGTCTCTGATTGTGTACCATTTGTTTCCACCACATAATGTGTGGCAATCCAAAAATCAGACGAAGAGCTTCATTATGGCAGTTATTAGTATATTACTATCTGTTAAGCATGGAAATTTTAAATTAAAATTTTGTTCTGCATTTTTAGGGTGTAGGGTTGAATCTAGATGATGCACTGACGTTCTGGAAGGCAGAATTCTCCCACAAGGTGAGTACGACAAAATATGGTCCTAGTTCCTGCTTAATACTAGTTTTATTTGTGTCGTAATTGCTTATATAACAAAAGAAAATCTGAGTTTACTGGTATATGCTCTCTTATTCTGTAATCAGAGCATGCATGGAATTATGTAAATGGTTTAGAAAAGAGTATTGAAGATACCTCTTCTACCTTAGTTTGCTCGCAAAATGAGCTTTTCCAATGTTGATACGCACCCAAATCATTGATTTCTCTGCCCTTAAATCTTTTTTATCGTAGGTTGGGGCAGAAAGGTTCGACAAAGAATATGCATACAGTATACGCCATAATTATGGAAGAGAGGGGAAGAGAACGGTAAGATGTTGGACTTAATCAACTTAGATATTTATGTATAAATCATCGCTTTAGATTGCTATCTGGAAATGCATCATGTAACACAAGGCACATGTGTAGAGCCAAAGGTGTCGTCATGTCACATACTTCAAAATCCGTAATGAGTAGTTTCCTTTGAGATTGTTCGGTGCAAGTAGTTCGTTCAGCGGTTGGCAATCTAAATAATTTTGGTTTTTGCAGGATTACACACCTTATTCTTGTCAAAAGATCATCTCATCTACTCCTGGTGTAGGAGATCATCACGGCTGTCCTTATCGACATTTCAGGTTAGTTTCTCAGTAGTGGCGATATTATGAGCATGCGATTGGGTAAAGAAGAATAACGACACACTTGCAAGGCGTTTGTGGTCACAGTTTTTCTTATTACCAACTCGACCAAAGCTGTCATTAGGGTTACAGTTGGGGGTTGGCTTAGAAGGAAACGAATATTGATTACGAAAGAACTTGTTGGCAATTTTCATTTTTTGAGGGGCTGGCAAATGGGTCACCATGTGCAAATCTCTATTTGGTTGTGGCAACCATGTCAATGTGTCATAGGTTTTGAAAAAACAAAATTCCAATTTTGTCTTGACTACATATTCCTAAATCCTAGAGCTTATCTTTCGGCGAGACAAACCATGTTTTATTAAGTTCCTTGATGAATGAAGGCAAAATTAGGCTAAATTGATATGTGCTAATCTAATATATTAAGGAGCAGCCGCGTGGTCATTGTCATTCATTTAGTAGTTTTTATGAAGGATTATTATGATTAATATAAATTAAGTTATTTTTATAAATTAACAAATAACCTTTATAATATTAATGGTTTTTATCCATTTCTATATTTTTATTAAGTCGATTCAGTGGTAGCATGTCTCTCTTGAATTGCGGTAGTTCGAAGGCATTGCCTTCTTCTCTACCTGGATGTGATATTTTGACCATATAGAGACACGTGATCAACCTTTGGCTTTCCTGTTGACAGCGAGGAAAACTTGAGGGCCGCACTTTTTAGAATGGGGGTCAATGGTAGCGCGGCAGAGGATGTAATGGAGAAAATGCGAAATAGACATTATCAGGTTCAGCAACTCAGCAATTTGCTGTTTGATTTTGCTTTCCAGTGTGACCTGTTCATTTCTACTATAGCCTTTTAAGTTAATAACATGGAAACGCGCAGTTGGCATGCACACTGACATTTGAAGCTATTCATGGCTCAACATACGATGTTGGAGTTAACCATCCTAACCAGTACTTCACTGACAGCCAAAAGATCCTGAAGGCCAAGGTAAACGCCTAGATATGACTTGCGTATCTTGATTCAATTTTTAACCTCTAAGAATTTATCTAAAGTACTAAGACCTGAGGAGAACTTCAACGTGATCGAGATTCCATTAAAAGATGCGGCCATGAATTTATAAGCTTGAAGATGAAAAAATGGCGCCTGGTTGACAGAAAGCCTTAGCATATTTCTTGTAATGGATTCTCGCCATTATGCATTGCTCTCCGCTCTACAGAATGAACTTGTTTAGTCCCCATTCCCAGTCCTGCAAGAAAGCATTGCAATTTATTTGTAGTTAGTTAGCAGCGCAATAAAAATGTGACTAGACAATTTAAAGCTATTAACTTTCAACCGCGTCTAGATAATTAATAACATTGTGGAGAATTTGGTCCATTAAACATTGACTTCCAAAATCAAATATTTAGCTGCGTAAACAATACAGTGAGTTTCAAAATCTCATATTTAGCTGTATAAACAAGTTTTAACGTGTTTTTCACCATTTGCGCCTTGCAGGGTCATTCCTCGGCGTGAGAAGCTTTAGGAGATTAGGAAAGGGGATTCCTGGTTTCAGGTTTGTGACTTTAAAGCATTTTCTCCTCATAAGAAATTTTTAACATGTTTTGTAGTTGAATGTTAGAAGGAGCACAAATGCTTAATTATTCAAGAGACTTGTTAATATTAGCTGATTTACATGAATGTGATCTACAACTCACAGCAATCTTAAGCGTTTTGAAACTCTTCGTTCTCTACTTCTCTCAAGTAAAAGATAGAAGTTTTTAACTAGCAAATAATGCTAAAGCTTCTTCCTTTTTCTCATTACTATATTGAGACAGCCCATTATTTCATTTTACTCAGTAGTTGAGTTTGCTTGGGCTTTAAAGGATCATTAGCAATAGCTGAGTTGATATTTAGGGTGTCAACATTGAAGAACCCGCCGTTTGGCTTGTCGACAGCACATAAAAGGTTGACCCTTCAATTTGTTAGCTTGCAGGAAATTGTCCTACCACTTGGTTCGTAGCTAGAGTTTGATCAAGAGAAGAGGTGGTATGAAATATCTATCAATGAGCTCTGATTCGCCAACACTGTATTGGTGTGTGCCCGTACGCTAAGAGAAGCATTGAAAGAGCTTCTTACATAATGTAGATCATCAACATTTGTAAATTCCAGGTTTTAGTTTCAATCTTCTCTTTTCACATAAAAATTAATTACAGTACGAACTACAGATCATGTAAGAATTAAGATGCAACTGTTTCGATTGTTGGTGGGCCATTCTATTAAAGCACTCACTGGTTTTTCTCTTTATTGTCTGTCCATGCACTCTCACCGATGAAATCAGTTGAGAACTTCTGTACCCAATATTTCAGTTTTTCATGTTCCCCTAAGATTTCATCATCTAATACAATAAATTGGATGGTTGAGATATATTGAGTACGGAGGGAATAGATTATTAGTTACAGAAGATCTTTCCCCGATTAAATATCTCTTTGCGTCTTGGACAATGCTTGATGGATGGAAAATTATGCTTTCCTATCCTGCAGCACTCACTTCAAATCATATTGTATAATTATTCTGTTTTAATCTTGTATTATTAAATCTTATTTATATATTTATGTAAAGTTTACGTAAATGTATAGATGAGATATAATAAAATATAATATGAACACTGTAATTAAAATAAGAGATTTGATTTTTACAACATTAGAGTAACATCTTATCTGTTCTATGTGAAAGATCGTACGTGCGAGTATTTATCAAGATCTATTTATTAATTGGAAAGACGAAACGTTCATTTAATAAATTAACAAAAACAATAAATTAAAATATATCAATTGAATTTTATTTTACATTTTTAATTAGAAAAAGATAAAATCTTTTTTCGAAAGTTATAAAAGAATATAAAAATATAAGCCAAATTATATATGAAAATAAAAATCGCACTCAAAATTTCAGAAATTTTGGAATGATAAAATGTTATTTATTAACGGTGATAAATATTCTATGATATATATTTATGTGATGTTAGTTGAGTACTTAGTGTAGAGATGTCAATTT
>JANQAP020000068.1:5544136-5555204 GCA_026874005.2 Erythroxylum coriaceum
TACATTAGGCCCTCTTGTATTGCCAATGTCAGAACAATTGCTCTTCTTTGCCACATTGGTAGGAAAGAAACTTCTCAAAATGAAAGTGAAGCCATACATACCAGATTTTAAGTTGGCATTTGAACATTTCTGTATTCATGCTGGTGGGAGAGCTGTACTGGATGAATTAGAGAAAAACTTGCAGCTTTCAGATTGGCATATAGAACCTTCAAGGATGACACTCTATTAATTTGGCAATACTTCTAGCAGTTCTCTTTGGTATAAATTGGCATATACAGAGGCCAAGGGTCGGATGAAGCGAGGAGACAAAATATGACAAATTAAATATGGAGAAGGTTGCAAGTGCAACAGTGCAATATGGAAGGCTTTGCGGACCATAAAACCAAAGAAAGAGAAAAACCCATGGATTAAAATTATTGTACGCCAATGCACACGCTCGTGCACTTAATGCATACGGGTGTGCATTTTTTAATTTAAAAAAATTAAATTAAATTATTACTTTAATACAAAATTAAATTAAATTATAATTATAATTATAATTATAATTATAATTTTATATTAAAGTAATAATTTAATTTAATTTTTTATTAAATTAAAAATAAAATTATAATTATAATTTAATTTATTATTAATTATATAAAAATTAAAATTAAAAAGAAAAATAAAATAAAAGGTTGGAAGCTTTAGGAGTGCACAATCTTGCATGTGCACGATCGTGCACTTCTATTAGGGAAGGGCTAGTGCATGATTGTGCATGTGCACGACCGTGCACTCTTGATTTGTCACTCAATTTTGTAAAAATCATATCTCTCAATTTTAATGTTTAAAAATTACAAACTTTATACTATTAGAAAGCTAAGAGGATAAGCTACAACTTTTATGAAGGCAACTTTGTCTGACTTGGCTTATATCAATACAGTTTATTCGTTGAAATCAGGATAAACAAAAATTAAAATGTCAGACAATTGTATCCTGATTTCAACAATTAAACTGTATTGATATAGAAATTTAAATAATAGAAAAACCAAAATTAAAATTTGTCACAAATTTTTTTCATTTTTAATTTTCTTTTCATTTAATTTAAAAAAATTAAAAATAAATTTAAAAACAATAATTAAATTGTCAATTTTTCTTTTTAAAATTTATTAATAATAACATAACTATAATTACAATTAAATTTTAATTTTTTTACTTCCAATCTTTTTTATTTATCTTAAAAAATTTTCTCAAATATTAAACTTAAAATAATAGAATAAAAAATTAAAATTTGTCACAACTTTTTTTTATATCATATTAATTTTAATTTTATTTAAAAATTTAAATGTAAATAAAAATACGAAATTTAAAAGTTGTCACATAAGTGCACAATAAATAAATTTATTGTGATAATGTGTCAAGAAGTGGTGAATTTTTAAGTTTTAATTATATTGCTATCTTTTATGCTTAAATTTTGCGTTCAATAAATAAAAACAAAATGAAAACATAAATTTGAGGGATGGTTTGATTCCTCTTTTATTTTTCTGTTGTGGTTTTAATTTTAATTTCTTGTTTTTTGTTGTTATTTTTATTTAAAATATATATTTCTAATATAAAATTGAAAACAAATTTTTGTTGGTTAAGATTTTTATAAAAATTAAAAACAAAAAAAATTTAATTTTATCATCTTGTCTCTAAATTTTTAAAATTCTATAAATTAGTAAATTACATTAATCACTCACCCAAAAAATTACATTACTTGACGGGGCTAACTCTCCTGTTGTAACAATATTAGAGCAGCTCATTTCCTTGTTCAAAGCTTTGCTTTTTTCTTGGGAACAAAAGTTACATTCCCATCTCCAGGACCAATTCAAGTTTCTTTCATTTTTGTTAGAACCAACCAATGATCTAACTCTTTTGTCCCTTACTTTCCAAACATTCTTCTTTCTAAAGACTAACTTATCAAACTTCCATACCTTGCAACTTGTATCGCCTCTGTATAGTCGCCATCGATGCCGCTCAACCCTATGAATACGAGTCCCATCTCCGGTTGCAGCACCTAAAATCCCAATCACTGAAAATCACTATTATCAGATTCGGAAACTTCGGTCAGTTCCTAGCGAAGACACTTTCGCGTCTAGGCCATACTGTTCTTCCTTATTTGTGAACCAACTATGCGGCAGTAGCCAAATCACTAGGTTTCACTTTCTACACGAACCCAGATGACCTTTGTGAGAACCACCCAGAAGTAGGTAGGGATTTTGGTTAGGGTAACCCATGTTGAAGAGACCAGATAGAGCACTAGTGACTATGGTGAACCATTCTTTGTCTCTGCTCTCGCTACAAATCTCCTCCGTGGCTTGTATCAGGCAAGTGAGTCGGTTATCATCGGATTTGGAGCTGGAATGGGACAGAATAGGATTAGCATTATCATCTTCGTTGTTGTTATTGAGGAAGTGGTCGAGGTCGAGGTTGTCGAGTTTTGTAAAGTCTTTGCTGGAACGGAGGCGGTCCAGCCACGTTGTACCAGACTTGCCGGTGGAGACCGAGCAAAGCATTGGGCGGAGGAGGTGGAGCAATATGAAAAGGTAAACGGTGAAGGAGCAAGCACAGGGCGGTGAACACAAAAGACATAGCAAAAATGGGAACGTGTTGTTTTATGAAAAAAGAAGCTTGTTTTAAAAACATACAAAAATGTCTTTTTAACGTTTCTGTGGAGTTGTCGCAGTTTTTTATTTTTACAAACAAGAAATAACAACAATATTCAACCAAACACATTTTAATGGCTTGTTTCTTTTTTCATGAAAACCACGATAAAAAACAAAAACAAACAGGCCAAGTTTTGCGTTTTGTCATCACATGCAACTTTGCGTTTAGTAAACATAAATGACAACATAATAAAAATGTTCGCGACGAAGGAGTGAAAGAAGATGTTCGCGAAAGAGGAGTGAAGGTAGGTGTTCGCGACAGAGGAGGGAACTGAGATGGTTATGATACAAGAGTGAGATTTGCCTAAATTGTATTTGCATATTATGGCTAACATTCATAGTTAAATAAGGAAAACAAGACTTACGTGTTTGGAATCTGTTAAAAGGTGACATCTTAATGTCCTAATGAAAAAATGCGAGAATATTGTACTTAAAAATTATTAAAAAAGAAGAAAAAGATTCGAAAAAAATTAAGAGAAAGTGATCATAAATGATATGATTCTAATAAAGATTATCAAAGATTTGGTCCTCAATAAGAAATTAACTTTGGCAAACTAAAATTTCGGTGGAAGACCTATATAGAGAGCTCATTCTTTTTCATAGTTCTTTTTAGCTTTTTCCTTCTATTTTGTCTTTTAATTAGCCTACATACTTTTATTTGTAGCATTTGTTTTTTTAGTTATTTTACTTATTTTGTATTCTTTCCTTTTCTTTTCCAATTGTTAGTTTGTTTTATTTACATATTTGTTTTCTTTCTTGTCTGTTTATTTTTGTTTACTTTTATCTTTATTTTGATTTTAATTTTGATTTTGTTTTCTTATTTTATTTTGTTTTTTATTTTTCATTTTTGCAATTATTTGTTTATATATTTAACTGTTGTTTTCTTTCAACCTTTTAAAAAATCTGTTTTCTTATAAGTATATCAGAAGCAGTCTCTCTACTAGCTAAGGATAAGATTGCATATTTTGAACCTCCTCAGACCTTGCATCGTAGTGGGATTCCTATTAAGACATTATTGTTATTGTTGTTTTTATATTTTAGGTGATTCATCCATAGTGAGACAGGTGTTCTTCTTAATTTAGTGAAACTCATTGGAATTTTGTAGGGTTTCAATATATGAGGAAATTTGTTTAACAAGGTTTGAACAAAAATCTTGTTTGGTCTACCTATACACATAAAACATCATTTCAATTGGTCAATTTTAACTCCAATTATTTTCAATTGGTAGCTCAAACAATTTTCATAGTTACAACTCCAATTTGTTAGTAAAAACTAAGCTTTGAGTGAAATATTCTCCATTATAATCAATATAATATGCATAATTGATATATTTCTTTCTTTTTGCTTTAGTTACCATTTTATAGAAATACCTAATTGTGCAAAATTACATTTCCATACACAAGTGTCTTTAGTGATTTAGTAATTTTTACCCTTGTTAACATTTTTAGGGCAAAGAGATACTTATGTTTGGTAATGCACATTGTAGCCTTTTGTTTCTAAAAATTGAGACAAAGTATATGTTATGGGATCATATTATTCCTCTTCAAGGAAACTAAGTTTATATTATATATTGAAGTGCGTTGAAATGATACTGATATGACTCGTTGTTTGAATAGTTCAATATTACATAGTTTGATACCTTGAATATCTTATTGCTATTTAATTTCTTTTGTATTAGGATATGGAATTCTATTAAAAAAGAAATTTTTTTTCACTATGAGGAACAAATCGATAGACAGAAATCATTTGAATACATTATTGGTAGTAAAATTTAAGTTAAAGGCATCGACTTGAACAAATTATGTTGGTTTAGGATTATGGTAATTGGTAAGCATAATTGTTATGATAAGCTATACAGAGTCTAGTATGGGAACCCAAATAAACAGGAAGAACGTGGTTAGTTAAGATTGAAGATGATTAAAAAATAAAAGATTGAAGATGATTAAAATCTCTATTATTTTAAAACATGAAAGAGTGGAAGTTTATTTTAAGGGTGAGTAGGCATGTCAATGGGCCGGGCCGGGCCGGGGGCAATGGGCCAGCGGGCTGACCAGCATTTGGTCCTGGCCTTGCCAAGTCGAGGGCAGTCGCCCAGCGGACTGACCGGCACGTGACCTGGGCCATTTATTTTTTAAAGCAAAAAATTCAAAACGACATCGTTTTAGACAAAACCACGTGATTTCGAAAAAAATGGGTTGCCGACCTGGCCCGTGGCCCATTCGGGCAGACCATGGTCTGCCTGTGACAAAAAACTAGCCGAGCCGAGCCATTATTGCCATCCATAAGGGTGAGTACAATACAGAAAAAACATCAAAAATAGATAAAGTAGATGATGGGATTGATGATATATAGTTCCATCAAACGATGAAGAAGAAGAAAATCGTTACATAGAGGATGAACTACTAGTTTTAAAAGTAAGTAATATGGATGAAAAATAGTTGGCAAGGCTTGACCTTAACCTAAATTTTTTATTTTGGTTAGGGCTTGACCTAACATCTAATTGAGCTCGAGCTTAGTCAATCTTCAAAAAATCCAAATCTTGAACCCCATTAAGCTTCAGTAGCCCAAAACTTGAAGCCCCAAACCTAAATCATGATCTAAAAATATTAAAAGATCTAATTTTGCAAAAGAAAATAGTAGGAAAAACAAGAAGAAAAAAGGAATAAGCACGGTAGCAACTCCATCATAACAACATATATCAAGAACCTTTTAGACAAAACCTCAAAAGATAAGTTCTTTATGAATTTATATGTGTTTCTTACTTTAAAAGACAGATCAATAACATATCTAGTCCTATATTTGGCAAGGAACCATAAACTTTTTCACCATGATAACTTAGAGAACTAAATAACTAAGAAGAAAAGAGAGAAAATGAAGCATAGAGAGCATGATTCAAAATGAGGGATACTAGAAAAATAAAAAGAGAGCAAAAAATGCAAATGAATGAATGAGATTAGAGAGAAGAAAAAAGGAAGAAAAATAAAACAAGAATTAAAAAATGCTAAAGAAATATAATTCAATAAAGAGAGCCAAAGAGAGGTGTATAAGAAAATAGGAAACTATGGGCTTTTGGGTGCTTGGATTTAGGTGGCTATGGTGAGAAAACATGGATGGTCTTACTGGTGTATAATTTTCAGACATGTTAAAACTCTTATCCATTTGTGCTATAAATTAGTTTTTTAAATTATCAAGTAGTTCATGATTGTCTAGTGTTTACAATTTTTAAATAATTGTTTAGCCTATGGTCATCCAAAAACTTCAATTTTTAAAAGTTTTTAGTTTAAATTTGATTCGAATTCTATTATGAACTTGGTCAACTTAAACTTTGCCCGTTGATTTCGAGCTTGGACCAAATTACCATTCCTAGTTACAATAAATAAGATATTATACAGTTAGAAGAGAATGATGATGGTAGTTGAAATGGCATGATTTTTTATCTAGAGACTTAGGGGAACAAATGTCTATAAGATCTCAAAGCTAATTTGAACATTTGCTATGTGAAAAGTAAGGAACAAATGGAGGTACAGATTCTAGACAAAGATCATAACCATGATTCGTCATGCATGATTATGATATGGCGAATTAAATTGAATGAGATAATGTTTTGAAGAAATTGATAAGTTAGAATGGATAAAATATGGTTTTAAGTGACTTTTGAAGTTAGAATTAGAAACAGAGAATAATAGGTTAGCTTAAGGTAGTAAACGGAATTACGATTAACGTACGTGTTACGCGATTAAATACTAGTCTTAAATTTGGTTAAACCGAAATGATGTTAACATCTTATTTCCAAATTTGGGGATAATTGCCTAATTGAAATCCACTTGTGTAGGTAAAGAAAGGCACAGAATGCATGATTGTGTTTGGCAATAAAGTTGCTTAACGGTGAGTGCATTTTAAATGTATTTTATGAAAATGATTTATATTCTATCGTGAAGTGAATGTGGATTGTGAGTTTTATGCGAATGATGCATTATAAGTGAATATTGCTCGTATAATTTTATGTTTTTAGCAATATATGAATTGAGTTTGAAAGTTAAATCTTATATGATTTAAGTTTAAATTGAGATGATGTTATTGGTTGATAAAAAGGAAACGGGTTTTTTAGCCTATGATGTACGGATAAAACATATTATTATATCAGTGTATAACGGTTAACTTAGTATGGGTAGTGATGTAGAATCAAATCCGTAACTAGTAGCTAACCAATTGCAGTAAGCAATGTAGAACCAGCTCTGTAACTACTTATATATAGCAGTTAACCTAGTACAGATAAGTGATGTAGAACCAGCTTCGTAACTAATGGTTAATTAGTTGTAGGTAAGCGATACAGAACTAACTCCGTAATTGTCGATGCATAGCGGTTATCCTAATTCGGATAAGTGATGTAGAACCAGCATCGCAACTAGTGGGTAACTAGTCGCGAGTAAACGTTACAGAACCAACTTCATGACTTTATGCCTGAGGGTACCATATGGCAAAGAAGTTAGTAATAGGCTATGTCGTGTAAGAAATTCATAACATTTTTAATGCCGCCACTATTTATTTGAAAAACGATTTGGGAAACTTGATTTTTGGAAGTATATATGTTTCATATTAAATATTGAATGATACGAATTGAGATGAATTTGTTTTAAGGAGATTTAAATAGTTAAATATGATTTGAATAGAAATTCTAATACTTATTGAGCTCGTTTAGTTCACACTCTCTTTTCTGTTTTTAAATGAAACCTCCCAGGTGCACGCTCAAGAGCTTCAGCAGCTAAGACTCCATTTCACGACTAGTCAACTCCGTCACGTGCTACTGTGTAGGTATTTTTGCGATGTAAATGTTTTTGGGAATATTTTCATTTTTCATGAATATGTTTTGAACTATATTTTGTATAAAGAATGCATGTATATGAATGTTTTAAAGTTAAATGCATGAATATGTCTGAATTTATTTTTAAGATTATTGAAGTGATTGTTGAGATTGCTTATGAATGGACTTAAAATCCAAATTTTGTTGTGGGGGTTTTGAGATGATTTTAGAAGTGATTTTTAACTTTTATAGATATTTGAAAATTTTGGAAATGTCAAAATATATTTATTGTGCTGCCGAAATTTTTAATAAAAATGATTTTAGAAAAAATCCACTGCTTATATCTTTTTATGATGCGTTAAAGCTTTTCGATTAAAAAGAAAATAGGCTTAACTCTACGGGAACTTTCTAGTTATATCAGATATCGACCTGAAGGTCACCGTGGAGTGTCAGGCAGGCCGCCTAGTCATTTTAGGATAGGGATGTGTCATAATTTATACGTAGAACTAATTAGTCAAATAATAACATCAAACAAACACTAAATAATAATGTATATTCTTTGAAAGTATAGAAACACTAAATAATTGTTGTTATTGTCATATATAAACAAAAAGAGAAAATGTTCAAATAATAAGGTCAGATAACTCGTAAAGATTCACTATCGCAGAATCTAATACTTAGCAATTGACTTTCAAACAAAAGGATTGCAATGGAATAACGGGGAAATCGTCACTTCATCTACCTTACGTAATAAAAGGGACTTAAAGAGAAGAATACTTTTAGATTCAACTTTGAACTCAAGTTAAACTTGATTTTTAAACTTATTATAAATTTTGTTATTACTTATTCCATTTTTGACTTGATTAAATGGAAGTTGATTAGCATTAGACTTAGTTTACAATTACAAATTTTCATTTCCTTGTGTCCTTTGTTTGAATTTTGTTATTACTTGTGACAATTTAAAGTTGGTTAATGGTATTGGTTAGTATTGAAATTAGCTTAAAACTTGACATTTTCTTGTAGCCTTTTGTACATGATTAATATGGTGGGTGGTGATGATTATCTCTTTGAGGTAAACTACTTGTTCAGTTAAAAAGGGACATCATCTTATATAAGATATTGTTAATTTACAAGGAAAGAATTATGTTTAGAGTTTTGAGTTGATTTACAAAACTAGATACTATATTCTGTTAATTCACAAACAAATATAAAGAGTACCATCAAAGCTAGCAATATATTCGTCCATATATATAACTTGCAGGTAATTTTAAATTAGCAAAATATTCCTAGTAAATTACCATGGCGCAACACCAAAGTTGATAAAATTCATATTCTAACCCTTCAATGAATAGGATTACAAATTTAGCTACAGATGTTGCAAAACATATTTTATAATTAAATATCATCTTTTACAATCTTTTTGTTTTATATATTATATATTTCAACTTCACTTACACTTATATCAATTTAACATATAACTCATGCATGTTAACCATGCACTTATCATCTTTTAATTTCTTATTCTTAAATTTTAACATTTTATTCTCACGTATATTAGTTTATTTATAATAGATTTTTCCTTTTCATTAAATTTTTCATTCACCCTTCTAAGAAAATAATCTCTTTCCTACAATAATGTGACATATATTATTTATTATCAAATAATAACTATTTTATCAAGTAGCAAATACTTTATTATTATTAATTAACATGCCTCATAATTAAGGCATTTATATAATCTTTTTTTAAGATTGTCGTTGGTTCAAGAAGTCACCAAAAGACTTCAACTTCAACTTCGACATCAACAAAAAACCTTCTCATTATAGTGCTTTTCGCTGTGATTCATTTTAGTTTGTTTAAAAGATTTACCATCTATTATAATCAATAAAAATCTATATCGATCAAATATCAGACATTAGTGTCTATTTTTATGATTGACACTAATATCAATATTGCAAAAATCAATTTTCTTGTAACCATTAACATTTTTTAAGGCATAATAAAGCTAAAGGAATCAAATATCTATCAAACAAAAGTGTATATCAATATACCAGATGTCTCTCCCTCTTTAGTCAAAAACTAATATGGTCTACAATGATGCTAAAATCCAAGTTAAGCGAAGTGAACTGAAAATAATAACATCAATAACAATAAGTTTCTATTTCTCAGTTAAAATATGAATCATCTTCTTTCTATATATGCCTTCAATGAATGCAATTTATTTTTTGTATTTCTTCTCTTATGGCGTTTATAAGATATTCTTTTAAACATTGCAAATGTTTGAATTCCAACAAATGTACATTACACATACTATAACATAAGCCAAAGGCAATAAAAAGAAAAAAGAAATTCCTTTTTTTAAATGAATATAATAATAAGATCAGTCATCATTTGCAAAAGGTCAACCACAATGTCTCCAAAGGTTTCAACAAGGTTGATCACTTACAAAATTAATATTTGAAGGGCGCTATAAGAGATAGAGCATGACAATTAGCTTGAGACAAAGATAGCATACGAAGGATAGAGAGTAAAGAGAGAAAGATAAGATAACAACAAGAACAACAATAACAAAATATGAACAATTGTTTTCAAATTTTTCGAGCGATGGAGAAAACATTTGGAGAACTTGACTTTGTTTGTTTAGCCAACAAAATTATGAAATTACCCGTGTGGTTCTTACTTATAACGAATCCGACACCATAGAAGTAGAGCCATAGCACAAATGTTTTATGCCAATAAATTGAAGGTTAAAAAAAAATTTTAAGAAGTTTGAGATTAATTTGATAAAATAAAATTTTAAAAATTAATGTGCACTTAGCTTCAAAGTTAAATGATTAATATGAACTCTTTTTTGTTAATCAATGATAAAATTTCTAAAAATCTTTTATTCATAAAAATAACTATCGTAACAGATAACTATGCCAAATTTATTTTAAAATAATATTTTATTTCAGAATTTTATGTGACATAGTGTATGCAACTTTCTTTTCTTTATTTCTATTTTAGACGTGATAATAGAATTTTGACGGTGAGAAGGCAAAAGGAAAATACGAATGGAAGATTCCTCGACAGGCCAAAGAAAATGGGCGGCGGCATTATATTTGTGAAGCACCTCTGTGGGGCCACGCGTGTAACTTGTGGTCTGGAGGAGGATGATCGTCATTTTTATTTAATCAAAAGCCTTTTCTTTCTGGTAATATTCATTCTCTAAGCCTCCCAGTTCCATTTGTTTGGATCTTTATCATAAGACGTTGGTAGTTGTTACACTGAAGCCAAATCTCCTCCATATATCCTTTTCTCTAGTTCAAATTATTAGCATCTGCCACTTTAAGATAGGCCTTCCAGTTTTTTTCTTTTTTTTCTAGTAATCTTTCCCCACGAGGTCTTCTTATCTTAAGATAATGCCTTTTTATGTGGATCGATTTTATTATCATGCAAAAGGGTCTTATCATATTAACATATTGAGAAGAAGAAGCCATTTATATATGTAAAAATATTCTCATTTGAAAATGGTTTTTACTAATTAAGATTATGTATCTTGATTTTAGTAACTTACCTCATCAGCATATCTGTAAAATAAAAA
>JANQAP020000068.1:5555304-5567900 GCA_026874005.2 Erythroxylum coriaceum
ACGCGATTGTGCCCATAATGATTCTTTGGCCGATTTGTCCATCATTTCCATTTCCATTTCCGTTTTATCCACACTGTCCCACAAACCAAGCACATACATGCCTCTCTCTAAAAAGTTAAAACCTTTTGCTTGTGCATATGTCTCGAGTTAGACTCCGTCAAGAGCTTTTTATTTGTTATTTGATTCGACCAGTTCTGGGTCATTATCTAACTGATTCAATATACTTGTAAGTGGAAAAAGTTTGGGACATAATTCGGTGATTTTTATGATTATTATTATTAAACTATTATATATTTTTAGTTATAATAATCATAAAAACAACTAAATTAATAATTATATAATTAATTCTTTTTATCTTATCTTTAATAGAGTGTTTATTCATTATGCAATCAAATAGTTGTGATTGTAAAACAAAAAAGGGCACCCTACATGAATCGTCCTGAGATGGGTTTAGCGAAAAGTCAATACATCCAAGGGATTGGAGGATAGCTTCCTCAAGCAGTTGCGGTGGGGAAGTTCTCATCACAGCAGAACTCCACACTTGCTACAACCCCAGTAAGAAACATCATGAAATGTGAAGCACAAGAAACTCAACATCTCCCTCTCTCTCTAGAAAGTTGAAAGCAACTGCTGTACTCTTTCCCTCTCCTCGCCACTCGTTCTTGGGTCTTTTTGCAAATTCTTTATTTGTTTTTCTTTCTATATTTCTTTGCTTTACATTATTTTATAACTTTGCCTTCCCTCATCGCCATGACCATGAAGCCTAAAAAGGAAGGGACGGAGACTTTGAGAGACTCAACTCCTTACTCCTCATAGTTATCTACTTTCCAAAAATCTTCCATCTAAATTAGCTCTCTCTCTCTCTCTCTCTTACATACTTTCTATTTACCTCCAAAGTTGAATACATTATCCACTTTCCGCTTTCAGTTGGCAGCAATTATCACAATATACAACCCCAAGTCAGTCACTTTCCTTCTCCTTGCCTGCTTATGGGTTATTGCCAGAGACAGCCAACTCTTATCTCTGAACTGTTTTTTCAGAGTTAGCAAGCCTGGAGTAGCCCTCTTGTTTCTCTTGTTCACTCTCTGGAATTGGTTTGTCACGACTTTTCCACTGTTTTAGATCTTCAACTTTTGCTTGCCTGTATACCAACCTGCAGTTTGCTCCATTTGTCACCTGTTTTTTTTTTTTCAAGATTTTTCAACTCCTTGGAGATATCAAAGACTGGTTTTTGCAAGGTACCCGTCATTAAAACATGTTCTCTTTTTTATTTTGCTTGTAAATGCTAGTTCCTGCTCAAAAAGCTTGTTCAGATCTTGTTTCCTTACATCCTGTAGCTTGCAATGTAGACTGAATTTTCTAAAAGAGAAGACAGTGTGTAAAGTAAGTTCAATGAATGACTCTTTTAAGTGATGCAGGTGACTTTCCTTCTCTTCAACAAAGTTTATGTGGCAACTTTTTCCGAAGAAAAATAGCTCCACTTGTGAAATAGTGAAGAGATTTGAAGTATAGTAGTACACAAATTGCTTTGAAACACCTTTAGATACATTCATCCTGTCCAAAAATTAAATT
This sequence comes from Erythroxylum coriaceum, assembly GCA_026874005.2. Classification (NCBI taxonomy): domain Eukaryota; kingdom Viridiplantae; phylum Streptophyta; class Magnoliopsida; order Malpighiales; family Erythroxylaceae; genus Erythroxylum; species Erythroxylum coriaceum. The sequence continues at coordinate 5,556,877 of JANQAP020000068.1, forward strand.
GTTTCACGGGTTATTTTATCTTCAAAGGGCTCACTTTTTCTGTCTGATATAATTTTCCATGAAAAGAAATATCGTTGTTCTTCAAGGCCTAGAGTGGCTGGGATTAGAGTGCTGATTACCATGATGTGACTTGTTTGAACATCTGGCCTAAACTAATATTTTACTACTAGAAAGTAATTTACTAATATAGCCCTTTCGTTTGCTTCTGATATTTCTCTGCGAATTTGCTGCTTACCCAATTGACTGCTACAAGTTCATTTGTACGAGCATTCTGTGATCTTTTTTGGAGACAAGGTCACAGTTTTAAACGTATCTTGTTAACCCATCAATTGTCATCTTGTTTACTATCTCCTAACTCATCTTTGTAGCTTTAGCTTTATTATACGGTGCTATTTCAGATTGCTTTCTTGAAATTGACTTGATTGACCACTTAGAGAAAGACGGCTGGGGAGAACAGAGAATTATATAAAGAAAGAAGGGTGCTCGATGGGCTATAATTTTAAAGCACCATGGAAAGTAAGGAAGTTGAGCAAGTATCCCTCAGATTGCTCAACGTGCAGTACCTGGTAGTTTTGGTGGCTGTCAATTGACTGGACATTGTTCTGCAGACTTCAAACTTGGAACTTTTAGGTGATTTGAAGGGCAAAATAACATAAAGCTTAAATCTTCTGAGGGGGTTTTTGATGGATTCATCATCATCAGGATCATCTAAGAGAGCTCGGATTCCTAGCAATGGAACACAAGTGCCTTCGTGCTTGGTTGATGGATGCACCTTTGATCTTAGCAAATGCAGGGACTATCATCGTCGACATAAAGTATGTGAACTTCACTCCAAGACTGCAAGGGTTTTTATCAGAGGTCTGGAGCAACGCTTCTGTCAGCAGTGCAGCAGGTGAGAAGTAGAGCATGTGTTAGGGGGGCTTCTTTTCTATCTTTTTCTTATGTAGACGCATTTGAGAAACTGATTGAACCAAGGTACAGCGTTAAAAACTTAATTGGTTATACGCTTAGTTACCTGGCCTCAATACTTTCTCTTAGGCTCATGAATTTTAGGCGTTTAGCATCAAAATTTAGCACTAAGATCTTGGTTTGGCCACGTTATGAGTTCTGTAGATGAAGTTCTGCTGGGGCCTCAGCGTTCCAATTACCATCTGCAAGAATTCAGGAAGCTGCGTATCACCGTTGGAATCTTTTTCCTTGACTCAATTGTTAAAATTGAACATGTAGTTGATGCATTCTCTGCTGTTTGATAGATATAAAATAGGTTGATTCGAGTTTTTTGGATAGAGGTCTCTGTGAAATGTTTTCATCTCGACTCGAGTACAGGACTTTAATCTACGTGCTTGTCATGCATGTCCTGCAATTGCATTTCGGCTTAAGGCAAGAACAATAAACATAGAATCAAGATAAATAAGCTTCTTCGAACTATATGCTTTGTTAACTGTTGTGAAACGAACGCTTGCATGAAAAATATTTCTTTTCTCCAAGTGGTTATCAATAAATGTTTAGTCACATACTCTTCTGCCTTCAATAGTTCCCTTTCGGCATGGATTATTCTTTGCTTTGCATTTTACCTTGTGAGATTCATGGTAGGACGGAAAGGATTTTGTTGTAGTGATTATCCTCACGAATGCCAACTCAAAATCCACTTTGGTAGGTTCCATTCGTTAACCGAGTTTGATGAAGGAAAACGAAGCTGCAGAAAACGTCTTGATGGACACAACAGGCGTCGAAGGAAACCTCAGCCAGATTCTATGTCCAGAAATCCTGCTTTGTTATTTTCCCATCACCAAGGTTCGATTTGTGAACTGGACAAATTCGGGTTTGGTAGTTCTCTCTCTTTCCCTTATCAGTCAAGAACTTTTTCCTTCATTTTCATGACTGTTGACCTTACGTTTAAGTGCACATGTTTAAAACATGTTTTTCCCAGGTACAAAATACTTGCATTTTGGCAGTTCCCATGCACTTTCCACCACCGCAAGCTCAGCTTGGGTTGGGACTATCAAAACTGAGAGTGAGACGGCGTTTTGTACGAGTCACTCATCAAACTTCAATCCAGGAAAAACCCCATTTTCTGAACCCTTTTCCTTCAGCCATAAAGGAGAAAAACAGTTTCCTTTTTTACAGGGAACTAGTTCCTTGGATCCTGAAGATTCTGTCCCTCAACCCGATACCAGTTGCACAATAGCCACCAATAGTAGTAGTGGCCAGAAAATGTTCTCTGATGGGTTGATACGAGTCATCGACTCCAGCCGTGCTCTCTCTCTTCTGTCATCTCCGCCATCAGCTGACACACCGCCGGAGATTGATTTGAGCCACCTTGTGCAGCCTGTAATGAATCCCCAAGCACTGCCCTTGCTCTCGAGTCTTCACTATGATGGTCTTGGAAGGAAAAGTCAGACAGCAGGATCTATGCTGGTCTTTGATGGAGGTAGTAGCTCTGATATCCATGGCCAAAGTACGTTTCAGATTGGAGCTGATGGGTCATCTGTCACTGGATCTCATCACATGCTTTCGTTCTCATGGGAGTAGTACTCATGTTGGTTTTTCTCTCTTGACCAGACATGGCTCCACTGGTTAAAATAAGACAATTTATTTTCCTGAACTCTAAGTTTTGTTGATTAAGATGATACTCAAATTAGGCACATAAATCCCAGTTCAAATATTCTTCGGATATTCGGGAGATAAAAAAAAAGGGATATGAAAAGAGACTTACCTAATTCTGAGATCAACCAAGTTGTTCACCGCCGTTCAAAAAAAAAAAAAGAACCAAGTTGTTCACCACCTAATTTGATGCTTGGTGTTAGAGAAGCATAAATTCCATCTTCTAACCTCCAACCAGATATGCGTAAGCTTGAAGGGCATCTTTGACCACCATACCGCACTTGTTATTTGACTTTCTTTCAACAACCACAAAAATTGTTGTCTAGTAGCTTATCTGTCGGTCAAGTGTTGCATCATGTGGTTTTGGATTGGGACGCATTGGCCATTGTACAGCTGCAAGTGCACTTGTAGCGTTTTTCTGACAACTATGTCTCCGCTTTTGTTTTCGCTTACTGCATGCACGTTCCATTGAAGTACTTTGCTTCAGGTTTCAAGACATAACACTTGACCTGACTGACCCCCCTTGTTAGACCTGCTAAAATCTCCATACATTTTAAGCTACTATTATCTGCTGCATAAAAACTCTTTCAAGTAACTAAGCTACTGATTCGTGCTTCAGCTTTTCCTCTTTTTCTTCTCTTGTTTATTTTTCTCCTCAATTATATATTATTTATCATATAGGAAAAATATTATTTTAATAAATAAAATTTTCTTTATTTAATATTTTCACAGACGACAGTTATCTTGTTATGTTTTATTCTGTAAGCTTTTAACTAGATTATACTTCAATTTTCATAGAGTACTTCAGACATTAAACTAAACCATCTTTTAAAATAAGTTGAAGTGAACAATTTTAGCAAGTTAAAAGTGATTTTTGCATTTTAATTAAAGTTTACTGATAAAAACATATTTTAACTGATTTAATTTAATTACTACCTGACAAAATTTTGGATTTAGAAGGATCTTGAGACAAAATATCCTTGTACCGTTTTGAAGTAATCTTTATTTGCTATACTTTATTCCCTTATCCTGCTTGTCTTATACCTAAAAATGTACTAACTAGGAAGCACTCTCCGATTGGTATAATAAATCCCAAGAAGAAAATTATTCACTAGAAAAGGATAAGGTTAGTCTAATCGAAATGATGAATACCTATTTGTTCTATCCTGGTGTCTGCTCAAAATTGTACAGAACAAAAGATAAGAGTTTTGGAGTATGGACTAAGTTGTTCCAATGGCGACATTGATACAATGAGATTAATTATGACAGGACTTCTAACATCAAACTGATAACCTACGTTTTTACCAGATGAACAACTATGATATTATTTTTGAAATTCTCCTCTTGTTTTATGGGTGTAAGCTAGATTCCAATCTTAGGGAGAACGAATAGGTTGGAGGAAAAAAGTGGGACGTGACAAAGGATATGCTTATTCGTACGGATTTGATTTGAAACATAACTCATGTTTTGCAGACAATACGAGTGCAACTACGACAAATACTAGTTTGCAGCCTTAATTGTATTCATTCTAATACAAATAAAAAATGGGAAATATTTATCCTCGCTTATGCTCAACTATCGAGCAGTCGGATTAAATTTCACAGAACATTGTTTTATTTCCCAAATTAATTAGATCGAAATAGAATCAAATTTGGAGGCAATACATTGGATAATGTCTGATCTTTTCATAGTATATTCGCACAAATCAGGTAGGTGAAGATAATCCCCTTACATGAATGACTGACAGAGATAATGGTTGATGCCCTGTAGAAAGTACTCAGAAAAGACTATGAATACTTGATTTTCTGTCGTGAAACATGCAGAATAAACCACTATTTGACACTCTCTTTCGGTTTTAACTTAGGTCTTATCCTTCTCTTCACTTTCGGTTTCTTGTCCCTTTGTTTTGTCACACAAAAGTAGCCGTTGTCTGAGAGATCTAGAGAAAGAACTCTATGTTTTCCAAACTGGAGATCACGCACAATCCTGACATTGTTGTTTGATGTTTAAACCGGCTTTCGGCCTTCTAGGGTGGCTATCCAATATGGTTATATGCTGTTCGCAAATATTAATCAGAATACTAATAAGGAGTTAGAATATATCTGCGAAGAATCGAAATGACAATTCAACTTTTTTTTTTTTGAAAAAATGACAATTCAACTTTACAAGGACTATAAAGGGTTAATTAAATAAATGAAGATTTAAATTTCAGAACTTCCAAAGGAAAAGAAAAACCGTATCTGTTATGGATTGATGCAGAAGTACAGCAAAAGTCTAATCCATATCTTGGCAAGAAGTTAAAAAGTTTCGAGAAACAGAGATGGGAATATTACATCCTAAACCATACACAACCTGAGATAGGATCAAAAGGGCTGTGGGCCGACAAAAAGTTTCTTCTATACTTAAATAGACTTATCCACACTTCACATAATTGCCTCCAGAACGTTATTATCATCCAAACCACCCAATCAAAAGTCTCCACATGACCTTAATAATATCGTATTAATTATTTTGTTCCAGGCATGGCAGTGTAGAAGCACGGGACATCAACTTCTATATAAGAGCTGAAGTGGCTCCAGAAATGAGCACAGGCACAAGTTTCAGTAACTGACAACAGCAAACCTTAATTCAGGTATGGAGAAAAACTACAAGAAAGGAGGGCTAATGAGAAGCAAGCTAGCAAAGTCCTTGTTTCGAGCCAATAAAGCTTCTATACCAATGCAATGTGGCAACAAAGTGAGTCCTACCCCATATAATCCAAATGGTTTAGGAGAATTTCGCACCAGCCACAGCTGTATAGCGCCACAGCAAACGGCTGTAAGTTTCAGTCACAGAAGTTTTCGTGATCCTGGTGGCGATGAAAATGTGGACATGAAGGCTGCAACTTACATTGCCTATGTTCGTGAGCGATTTAACCTCGAGAGGCTTGATCCCTAGGCCTGGAAACTTGATTAGCTATAGCACAGGACTGGGTCTGCTTCGAAGTTTCAGAGTTCGTGATCATCTAGATTATGTTGGCGAAAACTTGTTTTGGCTGTCTGTTGAGTAGAAACAATACTAACAATAATACAAATAATATGTTCCTGGTATTGTTTCTCTTTATGGCTTATATCAGTAGATTTTCCTCGTTTGTCTATCTCCAATTTTCTGACTGTTTTCTAAATAATTAACAGTTTCTCATGGTTTCATGTAACCTGCATATAATTTACTTAAAACATGATACATGACGACAGTAAATGATTCGATATAATGAGGCTGGTTAGTTCAAGCGAGTGGAAATCTAGTTCATTAGGTAGCGATGAACTTGTTAAACTTTCAGCTTTTCTTCCTCTAATCTTGACAACGAAACTGTGTACATGTCTGCCAAAAACAGAAAAAAAAAAAGAAGAAGAAGAAGAAGATGGTGACATGAATGAAACCATTTATAAGGGAAGAAAATCAATGTTGTGCTTAGAATTGTTGCCTAAACTTGAAGAATATTAAGAGTATTATACCTATCAAATTAGGGTCCTTTAGAACATATTCCCACGTAACATACGGCAAGTTATAAATTTGATAAGTCTGGCCCAGAAACAGATATGAATGGTACCCTTGTGTTAATTAGTGTCTTGATGCGGTTGGTTATGTGCAGATGAGGCAGAGGTGATCCTCCTGTTTTACAATGTCTCAAATGCTGTGACTTTTTGACCCATTATAGAAATTGATACGTAAATACATGCAAACTCAGTTGCAATAAGTTAAAGATAATAAACCTAATTATAACTACAATATTATGATTACAAGTATTTAAAACATTGATATAATAAATACAAAAACTGACATGAAAATAAACATTCCGTTTTCAAGTTATAAATGGAATGTTTATAATTTGTTAGGGAAAGTAATAATATATAATTTAAAACAAGAACAATTTTGATTAACGAAGATTATGATGAAGTTAATGGAAATATTATTATTTTCTTGTAAGGAAAACAAAACTCTGTTTTACGTCGCCCTTAAAAACTTTGTCGTCTTATTTGTCATTTTTTTCTCATATTATCATTTTCCCAGAGATATTTGTTTCGACTTTCCACTGAAAGGGCCCTGCACCGAAACAAAAACAATGCCTGATGTTACGTGCCTTACAGAATTTTCCTAATTGCCAGGCCCACCAAGACACAAAAGTCATATCATATCCCTTCCTTTTCATGAATTATTGCCCTAAAAAAAGAAAATTGTAATGTTTCTTGACCTTCTCTCAAAATAGATATATCGATATTTAATTTTAATTTTATTATTTATATAAAAATTGATCAAATATTTATGAAAGAATAAAAGTTAACGTAAAATTCCAATGACAATAATATATTTTACAAAAAAATAAAATTAATCCTCTAATTTTTATTTTTCATCAAATATGACCCCAAAAAAAAAAGTTGGGCACATATTCGTTACTTTGTTACGAAGAATTAGTGACATGTTTGTGAGAGTTAGAATCTATATGAATACATAGATATGCGAACATAATTAAAATAACAAACTCAACCATAACTATAATAGTGTTATAATTGCATTTTAATGTTACAAATAGTGACGACTTCAGTGCCGTTCCTTTTGCAAATCTAACTGATATCCTGGAAAGAGAATAAACATACTTTGGTATTTACTTGTGTGGGCAAAAGAAAAAAGGTGATGTGTATCTGAAACCAGTTTATGATTAGCACTTAATTAAGGGAGTGAACAGTACCGTACTGAAGTATAAAAAGAGGCAAACATCCTTAGTACCTTTTCTACGAAGGTCATATACACAGTATATATGTTACTTCCACATGAATGAGGCAGACGGCTCTATAACATTCCTTGTTGTCTGTTAAATCTGGTTTTGTACAAAAAATCAGATTGTTCATCCTTAATTTGTCCACAAATAGTGAAGGTCCTTTCTGCTCTGGAAGGTGATTAGCATTGACAATAATCTGGAAACAGTCCCCAGTAAGTATGAAGACTTTTACTAATTAACATTACTTCACTTGTTATGGTCTAAATCACTTAGAAAACATGCTAATAACCTCCAGACAGATTCTTTCCGCCTCTCAATTTCTTCAACTAAAATAGAGCGTTTCGTGGATTCTCTTTAATTTATAATTAATGCAATTTTAAAAATTACAAATAAGTTGTCGTATGATTAAGTATTATTAATTTCTCATTTTTAATATTTGATTTTCTTAAAGAATTTTAATTTAAAATATCAAAAATATTAAAATTTTAATTTCTCACTTGTAGCACTTAACCGTGTTAAAGAATTTTTATAAAAATTTTAATTTAAAACATCAAAATGCTTAAAAAATTTTAGAAGTATTATTTAACGGATTTAAAACAGCACCTTAAAAGGACTTCATTGCTACAATTCCTTTCATTTCATGATCAAAATCTCTTTCCATCTAAGAACAAATGAAATGGAATTTGAGGTCTAAAATCAAACAAGCTTTATTTGAAGTGTAGATTAGGCTCAATTAACCATTAGATGAGCTGAAACATATAACATGGATATAAAGGGAACTTAATTATTGTGCTTGTTTCAATGATAGCACTATATTTGGCAGAGAATATGGATGTCGCTGTTTAGGCCCTGCTTTTCCCATGTGCAGTAGTTGAGAGGGAAAAAAAAAAAAAAAAGTGAAGTGGACATTATTGGTGTAAAAGGTGACTCCAGTTGCTTCCTTTGTTAAAGAGTTTTCTCCCCCAAAAGCTCAATCCAAAGTCCAAACTGCAGAATCCAGAACACTTGACAGTCGATCTGCAGTTTTTGCATAGAACCTTAGTGAAGCTTTTGCTTCCATGCATGTATAGTATTTAATCCTTCAAAAGGTTCATGTTCATTGATCAGGAGCAGATTTTGAAATCCCACAAAAAGGAAAAAGGGATTGAATGGTAAGGTTCAAAACTCTAATCACTTGAGACATAAATTATTGCTAAAAAATATTAGTAAACAGGCGCTAAAAGAGATCGACACAAACTATCCAGCAAAAAGAAAGAATGTATTATGAAAAGAGATTTTACCCGGGTGAAGTAAGAATGTGGGTAAGCCGAGAGAAAGTTGACAAAGGGGATTAGACTTGCAACTTGCAAGGCCAATAAAGAGCCCCACAAAGACGTGACTTCTTTAAAGAAAAGTACCCAAAATTAGTATAAGGTCCACGTGTCATAATGGGTGACGTTGATTGTTGTTTGCCTTAAAATGGAAAGAAATCTGACAGTGCTAAGTAGAGGATGGACCCACTTCATTCAATCCCCTTCTTTACTAGGCCCATCAATTTTCCATCAAACTTGATGGTCCCCAACCAGCCACCTTACGTTACTATCCCAAACTATCGTCTCTAATAAATGACATTACTTAAGTTAAAGGCTTGCAGACAAAGCATGACTGGAGTTTCTTAGTCTGGTAATTCTTGGTAACTCGGTTTGAGAGGTCCCAAGGTTAGCAATTCATCAGTCTTCTTCAGTAAACAAATGGTTCTTAAGTTTAGTCTTCAACTGAAGTTGCTTCTTTCAGGAGAATTATGAGTCACCAAAAGGGACCAGAGAAAAATGGATAGCCAACTGCTTTCCGTGGCTGACCTACCTCAACGATATGCATCGATGTCCATGAAGGTAAACTGTACACGCAAGGGCCAAGGGTTAGCTCAAGTGACGGGATTCCCCAAAGAACTTCTACCAATTGATTTCCAAGTTTTCTGGAATTTATTTTGTCATAGTCTATTACTAGTTGTTTAATTTTGAATTAATAACTTATCATATAATTTATTTAAAACACAAACTTATGAATTATTTTACATACTCAAAATTTTCATTATTACGTATTTAAAAAATAACAACTACTTGAGTTAATTTTATTGTTTAATTTTGAATAACTTATCAAATAATTTATCTCAAATGGATACATTATGAACTCAAGAATTGATTTATTGCTATTCAATGCAAGAGCCAGGAATCTTATTCCAAACTTACAAATTCATAACTTGCATAAGCACTGCAGAGATGGAATGGTTTAAAATTTGACATTCAAGATGAGTAAATTTGGAGGGTAACGTTGGCCAATTCTATCTGTTGATGGACTTAGTCATATGAGGTCACAAGAAGCTGAAAGTAGACGGCATATCCTTTTTGAGCTTTTAGTTTAAACCTTGAAATCAAACTAATGTTTCTATTAATTCACAGAGATGATGAGTTGAAGCAACTTTATTTTTTTGGGATTGAAACTTCTACTAATATTATTGACCACTTTGCTCAAACTACAGAAGAGGGGAAAAAAGAAAGAAAGAAAGAAAGCAGACAACCAATGCCAGTTTCTATGTACCCTTCCACAAAAAATAGCTGGCAAATTTGGTTAGAAACCGAAGACATATTCGAAACTGACTGCACATAGTTATTTATGGGGAGCAAGTACTGTTGCCCAATATTGTTTTTTACGCTCGACATTGGTTCAATAGTTTTGTGTTGTGCCTTCAATATTAGATTGACTTAAAAGTCTTTACTAAAGCCATATGCAGAGTGCCCCACAAAGAGGTTGATAATTGAAGGGCTTGAAATGAAAGACATAGAGACGTGGTCGGTAGTCGCAATCAAATGAGAAAGTGACATGTAGTAGAAGCTTAAGTCATTACTGGAAATACCTCCTTTTAGTGTCTAAGATTACCTCATTTTTTATCCAACTTTCGGTACCTTACCTCTCCACCTATTTAGTGCACTATTATCACATTCTTCAAAGTTCGAGAGTGTGTCACTTTTTATGTATGGTGCACTTCTTTGTCATCTTTTTCATTTGCATTTATCCATCCTGTGCTAGTGCAGGAAACTTATGCAGTACAGTGGCTTATAATGTAACTCATATATGTATGATTTTTTGTCATGTCTCATTCTCTCAATTTCTCACGGTCTGTTTGGAGAGGTGGTGGGTTTAAAAATTACACGGAAACTTACCAAGTTGAAAACTCAAAATTTCAACACACAATCACTCCCTTGCCTAGCTTTTTCTTTGGGATGAGACAATCTACACTTAACCATCACCTGGCTGATGGACAAACATGGCAAGGCTCCACCAGCAAGTCAAGTCCTAAATGGTTGGACCACAAATGCTGTGCTCTATGCTTAGCTTGCTCCATGAATCCATGTGGGGTTTGATGTACTTGATGTGCTATCATCGGTCCCCCACCAACATTACAACTATACTCGATGGATTTTTACCTTCCACTATTGTTCTACATACATGCATACATATGTAAACCCATTCATTCATTTGATACCCTTATCCTGCCACAATATATATTGAGACCTCCGAGTCTGTGAAGAACAATTTTCAATGCATTATGGAATATGTAAAACGATACATAGCTACTGTACTTGCAAGTTGCAACAACAGTGCTGCACCTGTCCCGCCAAAGCAA
>JANQAP020000068.1:5692966-5716824 GCA_026874005.2 Erythroxylum coriaceum
GAATAATTTCATACGTTACTAATTTGTAATTTATTTTAATGCAGTAGAAGAAGTTGATGCAAATACTTTGGATGAAAACGTAGTTTACGAATCTTTAAATAACATTGGAGAATTTGGAGCTTTTGACGATGATGAGACGCAACTTCTTTCAGAAATACAAATTTGATTTTTATTGTTATTTTAAGTTTTATTTTAGATTCATATTTATTTATTATTAGTTCATTTTATAATAATAGTATATTTTTTATTTCAATAAAATATTTTATTTTTACTTATCCTCTTAAGTTTTACTTCTTATTTATTATATACCGGTTTTATAATGGTTCACTATTGATTAAACTTCTAAACCTTAAACTTTTCCTTCGACTAATTCGATGTCCGATCTGGTTTTTAAAACATTACTTATTATCACATTTCTTACTTTATTTCTTTTAGTAAGAACATTAGCTTATGATTATAAACTTGTTTAGTAAATCATTACTCCGTCTTATAAAATATGACTGATCTAATAGCTAAGCGATAAAATTTACGGTTAAAAAGATTTTATAATTAGAGCTTTTAGTATATCGTATTTCTTATTACTGTCAATTATAGTATTAAAAACAGTTCAATTTAATTAAATCCGACTGGTTTCCTCTGGATGGGTTGTCTCGGTTTTTGATAAAGTAGCAGCGAGATATTTTTGAGTAAAAAGGAGGAATTAAGGTAGTGATTATGATAGATCCAGTACGAACACTGAGAGAGAGAAATGATTGAAAGCAACGCGACAGTAAGTAATGAGTAATGACTAATGACCATTATCGTTCTAAGAGAAACACTATCCGTCCATCCTTAGGCTTAGACTTCCTTTCCGTCTCCTTATCCAGTCGGACTCAGAGCTCAGAAGAGGCCCAAAGAAAAAGGAGGCGCAGCTCTCTCTCTCTCTGCTTTCTATTTTTAGTACTTTAGTTAGTCACGGCCGTTGTAGCATTCCCTAACTAGTAATAAATATTAATTACATCCACGTGTCCTTCTTACTGCAGGATGCAATGCAATCAACCTCCAACTACAACTTATCCCAACTTAGTAATTTATATTAATATAAAATTATAACTACTTCTAAAATCTATAAAATATCGTCCGGAATTATACTTGAATTTTGTATTAACTAAATATTTTAATTATTTAAGATAAATGAAATAATTAATAAAAATATTATTTAATATTTTGAAGAGACTCGGTCTTCGTTTGTCAATAAAATACATTTATTTGAATAATTGAGATTTAGTTCAGGACAAGATCAAATACACGTAAAATAATAATTGATGTCGAACAAAATCCACGTGTCAATATATAACACGTTGCTTTAAATCCTAATTATCCACCGTACACCCACCGACTTTCTTTCTTTCTCTGTATTGACACGCTTAAAAGATACTCACTCGCCCCTTCGTTACAATTTCAGTCCAAATTTCTCTCCTTTCAAAGCTTTCTATCCCTGTTTTTTTTCTTTGTTTTCAACCACGCTCGCTCTCCCGAGTCCCGTACTTTCTTGTGGCTCACAGAAAGCTCACTGTGAAGCTAAAATTAGAGCAAAATCCCACCGGCCGGCGAATAATGGGGCGGAGGAAGGTGGAGATGAAGCGGATCGAAGACAAGAGCAGCCGTCAAGTCACCTTCTCGAAGCGACGGAATGGACTGATCAAGAAGGCTCTCGAACTCTCTGTTCTCTGCGACGCCAAAGTAGCTGTCCTCGTCTTCTCCAGTCGCGGCAAGCTCTATCAGTTTTCTAACGGCGACAGGTACGTTCCCTTTACTTTTCGAGTATTATTAGCTCAGGTGTACAATTCTATTTGCGCAATTATCGTGAACAATTGAACTTACAACTTCGTTCCTCCTTTTGATGCTTATTTTAAGCTATCTTGTCGCATACTCTTTTAGCTAGCTAGCTATGTACTAACTACGTCGGTTATGAGTAGCTGGCCGCCCGTGTATTACTTAGGTAACCTACTGAATGCTGACTAACAGTGCTAGAACTTTGGTCTTTTCTGTTCATCGTGCACATCTTTTCTTTCTTCCTTCTTAATTTTTAGGGATTTTGTGCTTCGTCACGACTCGCCGTCTTTTCTTCGTAATCGCACTTCAATTTCATCATTTGGATATCTGATTACCTTCGGTCTGCCTTCCTCATCTCATTTTGTACCGTTTCGAGAATCCAGTTGCTGTCCTTTCATATTGTCACTTTGCAATTGCACTCCGTAAGAAGCCTTGGAAGTACTCCGCCGATCATCTACTGACATCCGCCAATTGACGACCGGCTCTCCGTCAAATCCTTGATTCACTTTTCTTGTTGGTTTCTCAATTACTCATTATTGTCGGTTTCCTTGGCGTATCATGCGGTTGCATGTAACCTCGCCACGTGTCTTTGGCAGAATACGTATATTGACTCTCTGCACTTGTCAACCGTCATAAATCACCTTTTCAACTGTATTACACGGTGCAGATGATTTCTGTTCGTTTTCCAATTCTCGTAATTAATTCCATTAAACAGTATGCAACATCGGTTAAGGGTTAAGCTTTATCATGTCAACAGAAGTATCCATGATATGCTTCTGGTACATTAACTCAAAATGAATATGGAGTTACTTTAGATATGTAGCATGCCAAGAAATAACTAAACTTAGAAGCTAAGGATTCCAGGGTATCTTAATTATATACGAATACTTCTTGGTATCGTAATCAATCATGCAAATATTAGAGTTATCTCCAGTTCGAAATAAATTAAGCACCATAACTTTTGTTAGTTAAATAAAATTTCCTTTGTCACCATCTTAGAGGTTCTTTTTATATATGCCACTCTTATGGACATTATGCTATTATTAGTTTACGAAGTAATTAGAAATTGAATATGTTCACGACGCTCCGCAATGTTGTTAGTTTTGGTTCACATATGAAGCTTCCCAACTTTGTTATGTTCATCTTTTTCCTTTGAAAATCCTTTGTTTTTAACATAATGAACATTTATACGTATGAATGTTGATTCATAAAATTCTAACGGAAAAAGATCGTTAAACTCTAAAAAGTTGGCGACCAGAAAATTATGCTGAAGTTAATTGATAAATTATTTGTTATTTTGCTAAGGGAAAATCCAAGTACTCAACAAATTTTGACATTCTTGAACAATGTTTTTTTACAAATTTGTACGTTTAAAGTTCTGAAAATAGTTTACGTTTATTGGTCTGGATTCCATTTCCGTTGCAAAACGTTTAACTCGATTTTATTCTTTTTTTTTCCTCTTACAAAAATTGAAAGTTAGATGTGTATGTAATAACAATAATATTCTAGGAGAAGTTCTCTTCTCTTGAGCCGTCTGATATTTGGTAACTGGGGGGTCACAGGATAATCAGATGTCTAGTGTCGTAAATCACCTGTTGTTTGGCTCTTTCAACTAGTGACCCTTCATTTGTTCTTTTCTTGGTGACCTCTAGATCTCAATCAACGTTTTTGGTTCTAGATTTATTATTGAACCAACAAATGGATAATCACGCTCCTTTGTAGCAAATGAAAACTGGTAAAACATCATCTGGCATCTTAAGACTTTACAAAGATCATTCTTGACCATCTAAATTTAAGTTCGTCATCAAAGCCCTTTTCAATATTTGCATCTTTTCTTCTACACATATTCCTTTAGCTATCTCATGAAGTCAATAAACAAATTTCTGCGTGTAAGCTTCCCGGGAACTTACTGGAAAATTACACTCATCCCTTATTATCAAGCTGGACTCGGGCGATTAATATAACTTGCCTTCGCAGACAGACTATATAGATAAATATTTTGGTGCTTTTGGTAAGTTTTCCTATCTTGGAGGTCCACTAAAATGAAAAATATTATGAAATATGTTTTGAATTGTATTGAAATAAAATTTTAGTAATCTTAAGCTTTTGGTAATTTCAAGTAAATAAAAGATTTTAGGTATATGCGAAAATAAGATTTTATTGACATTAGACTTTTGTTGTAATACTAATAAGGCTCCATTTCATTTTAACTTCTTATAGATAATTTTAGTTTATAAATAATTTAATAATGATTTTGTAAATAAGATCCAAAAAATAACTTCTGGAAATAGTCTTTATCTAAAGATGTAATTATCATACTTTTTTTTTTGTATTATATTTTCAGATTAAGAAAAAATTATCTCCTTATTCGTGAAAGTGGGCCGCATAGATTGATCGAATAACGTAATTTTTTTGTGTTCTTTTGCCTTCTTGTTTATTATTTTATTGTTTTTATTTGCGTGATAATTGTTATCAGAGTAATTGTTATTATACTACTGGTATTAGAGCAATTGAAGTGGAAATAATTAGTATTAAAGCCTACATTGTCTTCGTGAAGTTCAAAGTTTGTTGTCAAGATATCTTTGCACCAGTTGGATTGAAAAATTCAATGAATAGATGATTTTATTCTATGGAAGGTGAAGGTAAGAGCCATTCTCGTAGAATGGAGGATTTTGTACAAGGAAAAGATTTTGTTGAGGGCGCACAGTGTAATAGTGTCGACTTTGGAGGATAAGGTCTTGAGAGAGGTAACTGACGAAGCAGATAGTTGCTTTGTTGATGGCGCAAAGTGTAATAGTGTCAACTTTGGAGGATAAGGTCCTGAGAGAGGCAATTGGTGAAGTAGATAGTTGCTTTATTATATTAAAGAGTAACATTTATATATTTTTAAGATGTTAGAAAGTACACAGAAAAAGTTTGCATTGATAATTATAATCAGATCATGTTGGATTTACATGGAGATGATGATAAGTCATAGTTCTTTTGTGTTCTTTACTTAATTGTGCCTATTAGTTACACCTTCAACCGTTCAAAAGATGGATTTGGATAAATTTCAAGACAAGCATGTGTTTCATGGGAATTTGGTAAGGATACTTTCGGAGATTTAGTTGGTCTATAAATTGTTAAACGGAAGAAGTTATATAACTGTCAGTTGAGAAACTTCAGCCATTAATATCTTAAATAATAAAATATAAAACTTTAAAATAATTTCTTTTATTTAATACGACTACTAAAATGCACTAGTATAGGTATATCTTTGCGATGATTAAAAAATGAATTAATTTGTTAAAAGCTTTAAATGAGTCAAAATTTCAATTCTACTTTAATAACTATAAACAATGATACTTTTTGGGTAAAAATTGCAACATTCTTCTCTCATAAGAAGGTAATATATACCAATATAATTACACTTCAGAAAGAATTCTATTCAAGAAAAACTAGAATAAATTCCTCTAATTATTCAATCATTCCCTAACAAATTGCTCGTATGTTTTTCTAGCTAACAATTCCTATATTTACTCGTATATACAAGTAGCTCATACCTACACTTCCCCTCAAGTTGGAGCATAAATGTCCAACATGCCCAACTTGCCAATCGCATTATGAAATGCCTTTTTTGAAATTGTTTTTGTAAGAACGTCAAGAAGTTGATCTTTTGACTTGACAAAAAGAAACTGAATAATTTTTTTATCGAACTTTTCCTTGATAAAATATTTGCCAACTTCAACATGTTTGGTATGATCATGTTGTACAGGATTCTGTGCAACTGTACAATCTCGATTGTATCCTTATTATCACAATAAAGATTCATAAGTTTTGTATGCTCAATTCCCAAATATGATAAAACACACTAAATCCATGATAATTCACATATTCTATGAGCTATACCTCGAAACTCAGCTTTTGTAATTGACTTTGCAACAACTTATTTCACGTTACAAGATTTCCATCCACAAACGTAAAATAACTAATTGTAGATTTTCTAGTTGTTTAATCGTTGGCCTAATCCACTTTGTGTATCCTTCAATCTTAGAAACACTATTCTTTGAGAAGAACAAACATTTTTCTAGATGCCTTTCAAGTACCTTAAGATTTAGTATACTGCATCCATGTGTACTTCACTCGACTGATGTGTAAATTGATTGACAACACTCACCGCATAGGTTATATTTTGGCCTAGTATGAGATAGATAAATTAACATCTCAACTAACTGTATTTTATTTTGGAAGATTCCAAGCTTATGATTCATTTCTATAAGCATTTTGACTGGTTTGCAGGCAAGCATTCCAATCTCAGTCAAGAGATCAAGTTCATATTTTCTTTATGAAAGAGAAATTTCTTGACATATCCTTACTACTTCGATACCTAGGAAGTATTTAAGTTGTCCCAAGTCCTTCATTTCAAATTCAGTAGCTAAGTATCCTTGTAAAAGCTTCATTTCTTCACAATCATCTCTTGTTAAGACCATATCATCAACATACACAATTAAAGCTGTTACTTTTCCTCCTTTGTGTTTTATAAACAAGGTATAATTTGCACCACTTTGTTTATAATCGAAAGCTTTCATTATCATGGAAAATCTCCCAAGCTAGGCTCTAAGTGATTGTTTGAGCTCATACAACAACCTTTTCAACTTGCAAACTTTATTTCTGCTTGACGAACCAAGTTTCACACCTGATGACAACTCAATGTATACCTCTTCTTCTAGATCCTCATTGAGGAAAGCATTATTAACATTGAACTATTTAAGGGGCCATTCCTGATTTGTTGTTATAAAGATGAGAATGCAGATTGTATCTTGCTACCAGTGCAAAGGTTTCTTAGTAATCTACACCATACTTTTGTATAACATCTCATTCTTGAACCCCCAAGCCCCTTTTTCAAGTCAAAGAATGAGGAACTTCCATTGGGAAAAAAATCAAGATTGATTATTCGTTTGTAGGCATTCCTAGTGTTGTAGAATGGATATCCTTTGATGAACTTTATGGTGGTAGGGAAGATTCTAGTAAGAAAGACTTCTCCTTATTGATACTGTGTGAAAGAATTCTACAACTACTGCAAATAGGCATCTACAGGAATTAGCTTATTAACTCCCTGAATAGTACTATAAGAATCAATACTAAACATCCCCCCTGTAATTGTACATGCTCCCAGAGCAATAACATATTTGGGTTTGGACAGTTGTTCATATAATCACACTAAAGAAGGAGCCATTTTCATGGTTACTGTGCTGACTATTAAAACTAGATCCGCCTATCTAAGACTCTATCTTGGTACTAGTCCATAATGATCAAAGTCAAATCGTGAGCT
The DNA here is from genome assembly GCA_026874005.2 of Erythroxylum coriaceum. Taxonomy (NCBI): domain Eukaryota; kingdom Viridiplantae; phylum Streptophyta; class Magnoliopsida; order Malpighiales; family Erythroxylaceae; genus Erythroxylum; species Erythroxylum coriaceum. Next base: position 5,700,093 of record JANQAP020000068.1, read on the forward strand.
TATTAATGAAGCAAATTCAATAAAGCAACAACTGGTAACATAGAGAAGCGACCATGAATTGGAGAGTCTTAATCAATTTGAAAGATCATTTATTGTAGTTGAAATAACTAAAATTGGGGTTGGTCGATCACGTAAGGAAAACTACCTTTACAACTAGCCTTGCTTTATATCTATCAATGCTCCCATTACCTTAAGTTTCACAATAAATACCCATCTACATCTAATTGTTTTCTTTCCTTTAGGTAATGAAACAAGCTCCCACGTATTCCTTTGCAAGGCTTCCATCACTTCATTCACTACCTTAATCCATTCTGAGTCATTCAAGGCTTCTTGCACATTACTAGGAGTAGAAACACTAGGAATAGAAACACTGTATAATTGATTAACAACAATTGCATATGACTTGGACAATTTTTGAGTAGAAGCATAATTATTGATAGGATATTTGACATAGGCTTTGAGATCAGGTTCATACTGTTTCTTTAGTACACTTTTGTTCGATCTTTGTATCTTGGAATTGGAGTTTCAAGAGGAGCAAGAAACTCATTACTAGAATTATTAGACACTGGACTTGAGAATTGACCTTTCGGTTAATGCTGTTAAAGTAGACAAGTATGTATTATTAGGTTATTCTTCATGGGTGTCATTGTTATCAACATTGTCTAGTTCTACATTGCCTCAAAAAGTGATTTCATTTGGCAAGATGTTAACTCCATCCAGTTCTGAGCACTTATCTACATTTCCTTTTATGTTTTGTAACATATTCCCTTCACCAGCATTCTCCCCCTGAAGGGAAGATGTTAAAGCTCCCCCTGAATAATATGGTTCTGACTCCTGAAAAGAGGCATCCAAAGTTGCATGCAAAATTTTAGTTTGAGGATCATGACATTGACACCCTTTTTGAAAATTTGAACATTCGAAAAACACACATCTCTTTGCACAATGGTCAAGTTTAGTTCCCAAGGTCTTAGGGATAGGATCCTACACTATACAACCAAAAGCTCGAGGCTCGAGGCTCGAGGCTCGAGGTTGGGAAGATGAGGAATTAAAAGTAAGGATTGCATTTTCTATTGAGGAGTTTAAAAATCTAAAACCTGAGATGGTGATCGATTGATGAGATAAATTGCAGATTTTAATGCCTCTCCCCAATAAAATCATGGCATGTTCATCCCAAAGAGAGAAGCACGAACCATTTCTAAAATTTCTCTATTCCTCCTTTCAGTTGAGCTATTTTATTACAAAGTATAAGTGCACAAGGTTTGATGTCGAATTCCATTCTCACTCAAAATATTTCCTAAGAGAGGCATCCATAAATTCCATACCATTATTAGTTTGCCAAACTTGAATTTGCTTTTGATATTGAGTGCTCACCATTTTGCGAAATTCTTGAAATGATGTACAAACATCACTCTTTTTATGAAGTATTGATATCTAAGTCATACGTGTATATTCATCAATAAATGTAACAAAGTGTCTAGCCTTAAATAATGAAGGAAATTTTGTAACTCCCCATGCAACAGAATGTATGACTACAAATGGTTCAGAGCTTTTATTTAAACTAGGCAAATAAAGAACACGATGGCTCTTTTCCAGTTCACAAACATTACTATAAAAATCTGAATCACTTAAGTTTAAAAAAAGATGTGGCTGTAATTTCCTAAGATATCCAAACGAAAGATGATCTAATTGTTAATGCCATAACAAGACATTTTCTTGAGTTTTTCTAGATGATGTCTGATATACATGATTGAACTTTTTTCCTCCATTCTTTGTTAATTCCAAGAAATATAGTTTGTCTCATTTAACACCTTAACCAAGAGTCCTTTGAGTCAAAGTATCCTAAAAATCACATAATGAATGCCCAAAAGTTACAACACATTTAAGAGGACAAGAGGTTATATTCAAGGGATGACACAACTAAGACTTAATTTAGTGTAAAGAGTATTACACAAGGTAACATACCCTTGCTCAACAATAGAGCTCATACTATCATCAACTATGGAAACAATGGATTGAAGGAATGGGCTGATAGATCGTAATTGGCTAGAATCTCTAATGATATGATCAGATGTACCATTAGATGTACTTGTATCAATAATCCATATATTTTTCTAGATATTATAGAGAAAGTATTTACCTTACCCACAATACCTGAATGCGCAATATTTGCCATAGGCATCGATTTTTCCTCAACTTTGACTCCACTTTGTTCATAGTTGCGACCATAGCCTTTCCAATAGCTGTCTTTCGTGTTTGTTTTTTGAAAAATCCCACCAGTCAGGATAGCCAATGATTTCGTAACGATGTTGGTTCAAGTGATTTGATTCACCACAATAAGCACACACAAGACAATTAGACTTTCTAGCAGATTGATTTTTACAATTTTTTCCCGAGCCACATGATGATCCTTCTTGGGCTTAATTAGCCAACATCACTGAATGTTCAGAGGTTGAGCGAGATCCTCTAGTAGACCTTGTTACGGTGATAATTCTTAATTCATGAGTTATAAGAACGGACTTATGTCACTACAAACAGAGATTAAAGCAAGTGTTAGATTTAAAGCTGGTGTTAAAGATTATAAATTGACATATGCATATGTGCTCGCCAAGTCAAGTTTTAGGTCTTTGTGTAAGATCTCTCCCTGAATCGGATCAAATTCAGAATGAAGTCCACTTGGTAAATATGAACTCTGAGCCTAGCCATTGCTGAATGCAACTGAGCTACTCTTACAATAGTCCCTTCTTGAGAAGTCGACCTTTGATCAATTTCTTGAAAAATAGCCACAAGTTCATTGGACTATGTCGATACTGTTCTATCATCTTGCCTTGTAAAAAAAGATTTCTGATTCAATTCAAAAAGATGAGTTTCATTAGATCCATCATAGAAAATTTTCGACGCTACCTCCCATATTTCTTTGGATGTAGAAAGATAAATAATGCGTTTCATTAGCCACAGACTCATCGAGTCAATAAGCCAACTTCTCACTCTTTAATTGCCAGTAATCCATGTCCCAAAATTAGAGTTTTTAGGTGCAGGTTTTATAGCTGCTCTAGTGAGATATCCAACCTTATTACGTGCTCCGATTCGCATCTCCATAAGTTGAGACCATAGTGTGTAATTAGTCTCATCGAGCATAATATTTATGGGAAAAGTAGAATTGTCTTATTGGATGGTAATTGGTTGTGTTGGTGGGTTATTCGTTGTTGCTGGAACAAGAGAAAGAGTTTCACTTCAAGGCTTAGTTAAATTCAGCATTGCTCTAATACCATGCAAATAATGATACTTTTTGAGTAAAAATTGTAGCATCATTCTTCTCTCATGTGGAGGTAATATATACAGATACAATTGCACTTGGAAAGAATTCTGTTCTAGGAAAAATTATAACAAACTCCTATAATTATCCAATCATTCCTTTACAAATTGCTCCTGTGTTTATCTAGCTAACAATTCCTGTATATACAAACAACTCATGTCTATCATAACTTTTATCATTAAAAATTGAGTGATTTGTAAAACTGATTGTATAAACTATAGTAAAATAGTTGATTTTAATTTGACAATCTCTTTCTTTGATTAAACTTAAACCTTTTAGATGGTCAACAATAGTTTCCCTCTTTAATTTTAGTTCAAAAGTTTCATCTTTGTTTAATCTTTACTTTATATCAATTTTATGACGGTTTAGTACTAGTTCAATTTTTAAATTTTAAACCTCTTAACTTGTCGTTTAATTTTCAATCTAATTTTTAAAATATTAGATTTTTGTTATGGATAAATTTCTACGTAAACATTTGCTATCATACAAAGAAGGAAAGTACTCCTTGTGAAAGGATAAAAACAAATGAGATTCTCTTTTCTAGTCCAAGTCCTTTGTTTAGTCAAAAATAATATTTGACACATTTTCCCAAATCCAAGTCCTTTCTGAAGATTAACCTCATCAATAAATTGAAATTAAGAAAAAAAAATCTGAAACCAAAACAAATTAAAATGATGAAACCTATAAATTTAGTTGTGTATATGTATATATTCATTAGCCCAAACTTCAGAATGTGGCAATAAAATGCTCAATTTTTTAATTTTTTCAATTCTAGCCTGACGTTAATATCTACGGTAAATTTGCTGATATGACTTGTCACGTATTTCAGAAACCTTAACCATTAATACACGTCAGCTAAAATTAACACAATAAATGAAGATTAATGAAACGACATCGTTGTTAAAAATAGAATCCTTAAATCAGTTTATGTAGCTTCAGTCTTTCATTATTTGTTTGTTCTCTCCCAGCCTTCAGACTTCAGCCTTCAGCCTTTAGCGTTTTGTTTTTTGTTTGTTTTTCTGATGTCCCAAACTACTCTTGCATTGTAGCGTACTGCACCAGCAAGCTCTTCGTTTTTAGTTCGTTTTTTCAATTTTCTCATCGTGAGGGCGTCGGGGACGTATAATCTGAAAATCAAAAGGTGAGGGGTTCGAGAGAACAAATTGAAAACTAAGGAAAAAATTAGAATTAAAGTGTGAGGTCGTTGGAGCTGCATAATCTAATTTAGGTCATTTTTAAATAACTACGTCGTTTTATTAATCTTCATTTGTTGCATCAATTTTAATTGACGTGTATTAATAGTTAGGATTTTTGGAACACGTGGCAAGTCACGTTAACAAACTTAATAAAGATACTAACGTCGGACTAGAATTAGAAAAAATTGAAAGTTTGAGCATTTTATTTCCAACTTTTGAAGTTCGGGCTATAATTGAAAAAATTGAAAGTTTGACCATTTTATTGTCACTTTTTGAAGTTCGGACTATAATTGCAAAATTGAGCAAAGTTTAATATTTTTTTTGTAATTAACCTTATTCATTATGAGTAGTAAAAGGTAGCTTCATTATGCTCTAATATGGCTATTCTACATAAAATTGATTTCCTGTTCAGTTCATGAGTGTTACACAAAAGCACTGTTTTGGTGCTCCCTTTATCATTCCAAATTCTTATACTTTAGATTACCAATTGTACATTAGATTCTGACCCTATACCAGCTTACTAGGTTGATGTAAATGAATTATGGGCCTGTATAAGATGCAAGTTATCCAATTATTGGACTCTGAACTAACCAGATTACTAGGTTGTCATGTGAACTAATTATGGGCCTGCATAAGATGCTATTTATCTAAGTATTAGACTCTGAACTTACCAAATTACTAGGTTCTGTTGTGTGGAGGTTTTTTGCTCAAAATTGCTTATTTTCTATCGTCTAGGGAGAACAATAGTGAACATAAAAATAACAAATACTCAGTGAAACCATGGATATAGGATTTGACATTGATAATGCTCAACTTTAACTGGAACTTTCACCTACACTGAGTTTCAACTTTAAAAAATTTGTATTTTAGATTCAGTATCAACACCTATTAAGTAACAAAGCTCGAGTCTTTAAAAGATTTCCACAAGTCGAAACTTCTTTGATTGTGTTAGTCTTGAGATGCTCTTATGGCAACTCGTATAAACCATATTTTTATTGGAAAAAGAAAGCATTCAAGAACATAAAGGAATCAAGAAACAGACCAGGCCAAGTTTGAATCTTGTTCATCAAATGGTCTTACTCATAATAGTAAGAACCTTAGGTAAATCTTATCTCACTCAATGCTCAGCTTTTAAATAACGTCGCATTTGTGAAAAGACACTCCTTACTATAAATCCGGCAGTCAAACCCACACTATACAGTAACAAGTAGCCAGAACATGAACAACAAAGAGGAAAACGATGAATAAAAATGAGGAATTTGTTGGAGCAAAAGACAGAAGACAGATAAGGTGTTTGTTGGAGCAGAAGACAGAAGAACACGAAAACAGAAGGAAAGAAAGAGGAAAGATTTGTGTTTAGGTTATAAGTCTCACAAAAACGACGTCGTTTTAAACAACATTATTTACACTGTTTTTATATTCTTCGTCTTTGGGGTACGAAAATATTTTCGTAGCCAAAACTTTTTTCCTATGAATTTCAAAAATCATTGCCTATAGTTGGAATATATTGAGATTTAGCTATGAAAACATTTCATTGCTCAATACTTTTGTTACGAAAAATTATTAAAAAACATCGCTAAAAATTAGTAACTACGAAAACAAAATTATAGTGAAATTAAACATAGCTAATAGTCTAAAAAGTCAGCTAAATAAGTAAAATTTGAGGCTTTACTTCAGTGGACTACGATTTTAAATTAGTAGATAAAAGTAATAAAAACTAGCCAAAAGAAATCTTAGCAAAATAAAACTTAGCCAAAAGTGAAATTTATTGTGCTGCCACATTCAATCCATTAGGAAACAAATTTTGGTTCGCAAGATCCATTTGATATGCTGCCTTCTCTTGAAAACCAATTGTAAATTGGATAGTAACACTACAGGAAATACAGCCTGAATTTTTCATCCCTACGCACCCGATGTAATTTCAAAAACTCCAGTAGTAGGAGGTTAAAACTTTTGCATTTTGACCCAAATAAATTTTAGTCAACCTTGTACAAATTTTACTATATACATATATGCAAAGAAAGACCCTAATCCCACAATGTTATCAAGGGAATGGCATGCTCCGTCACTTAAGATTTTAATTCGTTGTATTTGCAACGAGATACATGCTGAATATTTGGAATCTTCCATGTTAAGGTAAGAGCTTCGACAAGAGTTGAGGACCTTGGACAATAATTTCATTCCATTGATATTGTGTTTTTGGTAGGATTATTGATATTCTGGATGATATAAAAGCATCTGATTTGCATCTAGGCAGGAGGATTTAAATGTCGAGGAGGATGCTTCCTCACATCATCATTGAGCCTGTAGTAAATGGGTGCATTTTAGTTTTGAATTAGACATAAAAGTTAAATTTGAATGCCCTTTGTGGTGAATAATTGATTCAAGTACATTAAAACGTATAAACTTGCTATATTTTCACATGTTTAATGGAAAGTTAGATGAACTTGTAACTTATGCTGTAATTGAGTTTGTAAATGTTAGGTGAAATGAGATTATTTGAGTAAGTTCAAACCAGGTATTGCTTAATGAGACTTACTATGAATTATTGATTCAGAGGCAAGTGCAAGGCAGCATGTTGAAGGACTTTCCGAGTCTATTAAGAGATAAATTGAAAGCCTTCATCCATGTTGAAACCAAAAATTTGTTTATTAATGGTAGCACTTGCACCTAAAGTTCCTTGCAAAAAATTATTGACAGAATTTAAATTTCGCATACATTTATTTAACTGAATTTTATCTCTTATCACCTAAATTTGCTCTAGTTTGGCCAAGGTACTAGAGCGCTACAGAAGTCGGCTGGACGGAGAAATTGACCCTTGTCTTGGACTTGGAGATGTTGGGGTAAGCAATATATACCTTTTAAAATATAGAATTATGAAACTTATCAGTTGACTTGATGAAAAGCAATAATACTGAGTGGAAATTATTCAAAGCTGTTTGTTTGTTGATATGGTTTAGGTGGTTGATTCTTTGTACAGATTTGTCCTAGAAATTTGGTGTCACCTACAGACCTATTGCAACTAGTTGAAAGGCAACTTTTTTAACTTTTCGTGCATTTACTCTATGATTGGAGGTTTTTGGTAACGCTGAACATATAAACTGTAGTTTACGACAGGCATCTTGACAGTCCAAGTAAGGACGAATTCAGTGCGTCCGACCTTTTACTGCTAGAGAAACAACTTCATGCTGCCCTAGGACAAGCAAGAGCTAGAAAGGTTGGTCAGTGTATATGCATGTTGCTGTTGATTTAGTGTTTTTGCATCATGATTAATTTTGTGATCTGAAGCATGTGCGTAGAACTGCTGGTTTTTGCCAAAATAGCAACAGAAACTGCTTTTTCTCTTACTCTTTTCCTAACTGTACATTAGTTACATTTGGTCATAGTATATGGCTAATAACTACGGTTTGATTTGCTTGTCCTCCCGTATTATTAGGATCTATGAATTCTCGTACCATGTGACACAGGAGACAATATCATGTTTGAAAGCTTCACAACTCGATTTGAGTGTTACAATTAAGACTTGATAATCCTAGTTGTAGTAAATATCTATCATACAAATTTAAGTTTTCTAGAAACTCTTAAGAATTATAGTTCTAAATACCATCGGGGAGAACTTTATCACTTCCTGTTCGGAAATATACCGTTAACCGAAGATGCTGTACTCCATGTATTTATACATATGAAGTGTCTCCTTGGCCCGAAGTCAATATTGAATGGATTGTGGTAGTTCTAACCATGTACCTAAATTTTTTATGATTGTAAAAACACGAGTCAATTTTCTGCTGGTTTGTTGCTTACATTTCTGAAACATTTCTCCCTGTAGAGGTACTTTCTGCCTAGCCTGTAATATACCCATATTTTCACTTACAGAATCCACAAATTTCACCTGATATATGTATCCTTGTCCTACTTCCTACTTTTTCCCCATTTTCTATATATTTCTTGAATCTGTTGCCAAGTTCCATATTTTCACTACCTTTATATATTCCAATTTGCTTTACAGGCGGAACTCGAGCTGGAGTCCATTAATGCCCTCCATGAAAAGGTACGTAACTTGCTTTAACATCTACGGTTGAATATGAACAAAACTCGTGTGCATGCTACTGTACCAACATTTGCATCCGGGCAGGAGCAATTAAGTTACTTCTGGAAGACAAACACAAGATTTTGGGTTAAACTTCTACTAGTGAATAAACCTAAAACCATGCCAATCAGTTTCCACGTCACTAAACCTGGCGACCAAAAATAATGAGCAATTTATTATCCACAATTACATCTGGATCAAACATTCCAGTCAAGATCTCATCTAAACATGGCAACCTTTCATGAAAACTTTTTACTCATTAATAGATAGATATACATAGAAGAATGTTATGTGGCAAAGGAACTCTAAGCTGCAAGCTACTTAATTAGAGCGAAATCTTGCCTGTCCTAGGATTAAAATAGCAAGGGTAATCCTACATGTTTTACTGTGTGATAATATCCAATCCAAAATTAAGAATATAGGCCAGAGCACTGTTTGCTAAATACAAGTGAAATCACCCGAGGTATCTTCTTGGAGTCATGCTAATTAATTGATCCTAAAATGTCCTTCTAATTCTTCTAAATGCCCTATGCCCCAAAATTCCGGTCACCTCCTCATCGCTGTGGTCACCACAGTGAAACTCACAAAAAATTTTCAGTCGTTTATACATAAGATAACCACCTGTCGGGTTTAGTTCAATGATTCTACTTCGGGTTCTCTTAAGTAATTAAAGATCTATCAGAATCATTAGTCATCTAAATATTCAACTTCCAGTCCTCGATGTAGGTACCTATTGTATGTTTCTTAGTTTCTAACTAACGAAAGGAAGACTAGCTGTCTTCCGGGTTCATTTGAAAATGTATTGACAACCGTTCATCACTCTTCCTCCGCGGTCATGATTGTATGAGAAAGAGTATCCACAGAAATCAATGCTCAAACTCAACTTGCATTTATTAGATTGAGAATTGAGTTCCTATCATGCTAGAGATCTAGCCCTGGCGTGCTAAACTCAGTTCCTAAACTGATGGAGACCTAAGGGTGTTACTCAATCTAAAACTTTTTCACGAGTTAAAGCACTGAAAAATATGTAAAAGAGAAAAGGAAACAATCTCGCAAAATTGTAGAACATGTCGGGGAGTGAATTTGATTATCATGGATTGAATCTTTAGATAATAATCCCTCAAATAAATCCTCCGCTAGTCAAGAGGGAACCGTTGTTATTGATCCCCTTGGCTATTTTTGTGGTCTTTATATAACCGGGTTTCATCTTGTCAGCCCCACTGTGGACTGACTGCATACTTTTTTTATATTTTGTGGAAAATACAACATATAGGTGTAAAAACACATAAATATCTTGCCTTTTTACTGCTTTGAGGTGAAGTATTAATACAAAAAAGTGGTCTTTATTCTTCATTTCAAAAAAAGTCAAAAAAAAAGTCAATATATCCGCATACAAGACTCCTCTCTTTGCGGGAGTTTAAGGAGAGTCGTGATGTACGCAGCCTTTTCTTTATTGTTCAATTTACTTACGAGAAATTCTAACAGGAAACAATGCTGAAAAAGGAGAAGGAGATGCTAGAAATGAAGGTAGTTCACATGATGGCAAAAATTTTCAGAAAGCAAGAATTTGATTCAATTAAAATTGATTTACCTTTTGCTGCAGATTGCACATTTGAAGAAAACGAGTGAGAAGGGCATACATTCTCGACGCCGAAATCAAAAGACAACAATGAATTTGCTTCACTGATGGCACCACCGTAGCACCTGAAAAAAAGAATGCTCCATGTTAGCTATTTGTGGCTGAAACTCTACAAGTAACCTTCGTTATCTCTAAATAATAGAATGCATCAGACTAATGCATCTCGTAATTCATTTGTTACTGAGTGATACCTATGCTGCATCTATTTCTGCCCACTGACAATTGTACAATTGTGGCTCATAAATGCGGCGTTTCCTCCCGCATAGTTTCTTTATGGCTGTATCCCAATTATCCTGAAATATATGTAACATTTAAGCATGTAGACATTCTGCATTGCTCTGTAATTGTTTCAATCGTTACAATTGTAGTAATGTGGATCTATGACAATATTTATACTGGTACAACCATTGAAATATCCAGTAAGTGGCGGAAGAAGCGCATCCAACTTTTGGGACAACATGAGAATGACTTGTGTATTTGATACTCCAGTTTCATAGATTGGAAGTCGGAAATTTATTTCATAAACTTGTGGGGTCAAAATATTCAATATTTTCTGTATAATGGCACGAGATGATACCTATGCTAAGTATAGTTAGACGCGGACTTGTTTGTTTCTTTTTAGTATGCATTTTCCATCTTAATGGTTTAGCTTATCAAGAGACGACCCAATGTTTCTAGTCAATTTTCTTTCCACCAACAAGGTTTCCTTCGATTTGCGTTTCCCGCTTAGAACGATTCAAACTTATTATAAAGAGTCGTGAGAGAACTCAAAAATGAATTCACAAGGGCCAAAAAAATTTTGAAAATTTATTTGTCGTAAGAGATGAATAAAAAGGGATTGAAACCGCTTGTCAAACTTACAAGAACTGGTTCGGTTTTGAGGTAACGTAACTGATGTAAGGTATTGACGCATTGTGAATAGTGTTTATAGCGTGTGCAGTATACGTGACCGACCTAAAAAGCAGCAAATTTTGGTAGTACGTGTAGGTGCGTGGAGGTTATGATCAAAATTTGGTTAGGGACGCTGAAATTGTCTTGAAGAGAGAAATCTTATTGCATGCCAAAATTAAAGAAAAAAAAAAAAAGCCTGAGCAACGGATTTTTGTGCAAGGTGAAAGTCAAAGAAGTCGAAAGAAGAAAAATCCTCCGGCTTTCGTTGGGGGGGGAGACGAAGGTGGGATGGTGGTGGACGAAGGCAATACAGTAGTTTTGAGGGGATGAGCGACAAGAATCGTCTGTTAGGGTTTCTAATTTTGATCAACCTTGGAGGACAATGTCGTCATCTGATTCGAATTAGCAAAGGTGACAATGCATTATTCACTTGGAGGTGGTGGTTATAGGGTTGATGAGATTGTTAATTGGGTAATTGGGCAAAAAATCTGTTGAAGCAAGGGCTAGAGAAGAAATATTAGCAGAGAAAGGATTAGAATGGAAAAAACTGGAAATGAAAATGGAAGTTAGTGCACAAGAAAGGTTAAATCTTTTTGGGGATGTTATAGATCTAGAATTGGTGTTCACAGGTCTTGCTTAGGACTTGTTAGCCATGTTTTGATATTAAAATGATTGATACAACATTTAGATTCATCAGGATGATCAAGAATTTCGATTTGTTTGGCTAAATCTTCCTGTTATAACTCTCTCTTTTTCTACCAGACAGTTGGTGGCAAGTTTTACTAAATTATTTTTTAATTTAATAATCTCACATAATTTTTATTTTTAATGCTAATGCGTTAAATAGATTTATTTTTATGATAAATTAAAGGGTCAATTATTTTATTATACTATTACAAAATTACGTTAATTTTTTTAAAATTACTCTTCTTTAAACAATTTGTAAAACAAAATTTTAGATTTGTAGGTATAACAATAACAACTATACTGATGATAAAAATAAAGAATCTTATAACCACACTAAAAGGCAGATTACTCTCATATGTACAATCCCTAGTTTATATTGGAAAAGGTATTAAGGATGACATTTTTTAATTTGATTTGAAAATTTAAGTTGATTAAACTTTAAACTAAATATAGATTGGGGAGAGTTGGTATGATTCCAATCAGTCTAACCAAAATCTTTTATATTATTCAAAATTAACAAACACATGTTATTTTGTTTGATAATTGAATAATATGATTTTATTAATTGATTTTTTTTTTGGAGAAAAGGGCGTCATTTAGAAGATATGTAATAATCATTGTTCATTTAATTACTTACCACAAAAATTTCCATTTCAAATATACCAAGGTAAAGTAGTATTTTAAATTTAGATAAACTTATCTTTTAACTATAATTTATTTTTAAAATTAGTTATTATTAGGTCTATATCTATTTTAAAATTTGTATGGGTTTAATAAAGGTTAGTTTATACATTAGATTATAAATTTTAACTTACTTATTTTAATTAGAATTACCAAAAAATAATTAAATAAATAAAACTTTCAATATGTTTCAAATATTGTCAATATGTTAATTTCAATTATTAAATTCGTTTCAAATATAATCAATATGTTAATTCTATTAATTTCAATTATTAAATTTGTTGAAAAAAGAATAATATATGTTATTAGACAAATCAAGAAGACATGCATTAGATTTAAGTTTACGAATCATAATCTAAGGTTCAAAAGCTTCAACACTTAAAAAAAAAAGGATTTGTTTTTGTACAAATGTGGACTCCTAGCAAGAAATTTCATGGATCTACGATGCACCGCAAGGATAAGCTTATATTTTTTTTATTATTTAAGTTCAGAACATGAGTCACGGGTGTTTTCTGCAAAGTTTTCGATGGCTCAAAATCACGTACATGAGAGCAACCATTAATGCTAAAGGACTTTGAATAGTTGATCGGTTCAATATTTTACGTAAATTCAGTAATAAGGACAAAAAAGAATCAAATCAATTGTTTTTCCTAGTCGGACACAATTAAAAAACAGAGGAATGACAGATTACATACGATGCTAAATCATTTGCATGGAAAAGCATGATAATTCATTCATTCATTATCAAATTTATACATTATTATGTTACAAGATGATTCCACAATAGTAACACTTGTCAACACAACTGGTGTAACAAACGTATGAATAATAAACAATCTGTCTTCAACTTGCCCTTTGATCTTTAACAACCTTCTTTTACGTTAGCTCTCCAGAACTTGCCCACGCATCAGTTTTTTCAACTGAGTTCTCTGGTTGGAGATTGAGTTTGTTTCGCAAGTAAGTGAATTGATCAGCAGAGATAGCTTTTGTAAAGATATTAGCCACTTGTTATGCAGAAGGAATATGAAAAATCTGAACATCTTTACTTGACACCATTTCACGGACATAGTGTATGTCAATCTTGATATGCTTGGATTTATTGTGAAGAATTGCATTGTGAGATAGAGAGTCAACATTACGATGTCACACCACAAGTTTGGAATAGTGTCTAACTTTATCCGTGGTTCTTTCAATAGTGACTGGAACCAGGCAATTTCAGCTCCTCCCTGAGCTAGCGTTCGGTGCTCACTCTTACTACTAGATCTTGAAACAACTTTTTGTTTCTTTGAGCTCCAAGCTACAACATTTCCATATAACTTGACAACATATCCTCTAGTGGATTTCTGATCTGAAGGATCACAAGCCCAGTCAACATCCTTAAAGTACTCCAGTTCGACAGTCCCTCCTTATAATGTAAACTCATGTTAGAAGTTCCTTTAGCACTTGCTTGACTGCTCCCAGTGGATTGGAGATGGAGTTTGCATGACCTGGCTCAGCTTGTTCACAGCATAAGTAATATTAGGTCTGGAATTGTAGGATACTACAGACTTCTAATTACACTGCGATATAAGGTAGGATTAAAGAAAGGTTCTTCTTGAGTTATAAACTTTTGACCAGTTGCCATTGGAGTATTACATGCTTTGCTGTTTGTCATCTGAGTTCTTTCAAGCACATCCAGAAGGATTTTGTTTTGACACGGAGTCATGATGTTGTTGTCTATATTAATCTCTATTATGAGAAAGTAACTAAGTTCTTCGAGATCTTTTAATGCAAATCTTACTTTCAGCTTTGTGACAACATCCTCTACTAGGCAATTCAATGTCCTTATGATTATAATGTCGTCTACGTACATAAGGACTATGACTAAATCTTTTCCTTCATGCAAATAGAAAGGTAGAGTCTGATTTAGAGTTGTAGAATTTCCATTCGCAAAGAGCATCACGAAGTTTATGAAACCATGCCCTAGGAACTTGTTTCAATCCATAGATTGCTTTGTTGAGTTTGCAGAGATGAGAGGGATATTTTGGATCAATAAACCCCTAGGATTGTTCCATATAAACAGCTTCAGTAAGCACTCCATTCAGAAATGCATTGTTTATATCCACTTGCCCCAGATTCCACCCCTTCACCATGGCCAAACTCAAGACACATCGAATGGTGTTAAATTTCACAACTGGATAGAATGTTTCAAAGTAATTCATGGTTTGCAAGAATCCTTTGGCCACAAGCCTAGCTTTATGCCTAGATATTGTTCCATCAGTGTTGTACTTAACTTTGAATATCCATTTGCAGCCTACTGCCTTAACATTTGAGTCTCTTGGAACTAGAGTCCATGTATAATTCTTTTGTAATGCTTTAAACTCTTCTGACATAGCTTCTCTCCATTCTTTAGAGTTCAAAGCATCAGCCACTAAACTTGGAGTGAGATTAGATAAATTTAGCTTTGTGGTTTAAAGACTTTTGGTTTGAAAATTCCTGCCTTCCCACGTGTAATCAGGGGATGAAGATTTTGAATTGCAAGCCTCTACATGACATTTTCACTTGAATTTTCTCTAGGTGGATTGTGTTCCCCAATAGTCATATCAGGACTCACATTATTTTGTTTAAAATCGAGAGAGGATAAATGATGATTAGTAGTTACCTGTGGGATAGTGGTAGCCCAAGACTCTGTAGAGGATGATCTTACACGTTGATGACACTGAAGTATCTCATTGGCAGGCACTGATAGGAACTGGGTTGCGAGAGAACTGTTAGAAGTAATTTGTGTATGGTGATTCTTCCTATTGAACAGTTCATGATATGGAAACTTTAGCTCATTGAATCTAACATCTTGAGCAATGTAAGTTTGCCAGAGGGATGAAGACATAAGTAACCTTTGTGAGAATTTGAGTACCCAAGAAACACACATTTGTTGGTTCTAAAATCTAGTTTGTGCTGGTTGTATGGACGAAGATTGGGAAAACATGCACACCCAAAACATTTCAGAAAATTTTAATCAGCTTTGTTATTAGTCAGTTTTTCCAAAGGTGAGAGGTGATTAAGAACAGGTGTGGGTAATCTATTAATGAGAAACACGACTATTTGAACAGCTTCAAACCAAAAATTCATGGGTAAATCAGCTTGAGCAAGAAGTGATAGGGCTGTTTCAATTACATATTGATGTTTTTTTTCCACCTTACCACTTTGGTAATGAGTGAGGACAGGAGAATCTGTGGCTTATTCCTTCTTCTTTGAGAAAGTTGTTGAAGGCCAAGAATTCTCCACTGTGATCTATTTGAATAGTTTAGATCTATTTTTTCAGTTGTTTTTTTACATGTTTTTTTGAAATCATAGAAAGCTGCTAAAGCTTGGGATTTTAAGGCTAGAGGATAAATCCAAGAGAACCGAGAGTAATCATCAAGGAAACATTTGTAGAATCTATCACAATTATATCCAAGTAGAGGTGAAGGACCTCACAAGTCTACATGAATGAGTTCCAAAGGTTGATTTGTAGTATTTTGTGAGCTAGGAAAGTGCTGTTTGTGAATTTTATTGAGTTGACATGCTTTATAGAAACTGAAATTTTGTTTATTTGAAGAACGAGTCTTAATAGATCCTGATTTTAGTAATAGTTGAAGTATTTTTCTATTTAGGTGTCCAAGTCTTCTGTGTATAATATCAAGAGAAGAACAGTTGGTTGAGTGCGTACGAGTGTAACAGCCTAGACCACTCGCCCACAGATATTGTCCGCTCTGGGTTGCCCACTAGGTTAAGGCCCTCACAATTTTGTTCTTCCTACACCTGAGAAAATGCATATATGGGAAAGAGGTATCTGTACCCTTATAAGACTTACTTCGTTCTCCTCTCCAATCGATGTGGGATCTCACAATCCACCCCCTTGGGGCCTGACATCCTCGCTGGCACAACAGATCGGGAACTGGCTCTGACACCATTTGTAACAACCCAGACCACCCGCCCATAGATATTGTCCACTTTGGGCTGCCCATCGAGCCAAGGTCTCATAGTTTTGCTCTTCTCGAACCAGGAAAAACGCTTCTATGGGGAAGAGGTATTCTTACCCTTATAAGGCGTACTTCATTCTCCTATCCAACCGATGTGGGATCTCACAGCGAGCTAAATCAATATTTTCATTAACTTAGAGAACCAGATCCTTACATTTTATAGGTTGGTTCAATATAACTTGATCAGATTTAGAATTTGGAAAATTAGAAATTGACTTAGCTCTATCATTAAAAGCC
>JANQAP020000068.1:5895723-5906530 GCA_026874005.2 Erythroxylum coriaceum
ATCAACAACCATAAGGATACTAACTCTTAGACTTTATGTAGAGGACGTTTGCAAAGTACACTGAGAGAACTGCTTTTGAGAGGCCCCTTACAAGTGGTGTGGCATATGCTGTAAGGGTGCTGCACTCAGAAAGGGAACAATTTGAGAAACAACAGGGCTGGACCATTAGGAGGATGGATATCCTTGAACAAAACCCTGTGCATAAGGATGAGTACAACCCCGAATTACTTGAGGCTTCCCCTATTCAAGAAGAATATGCTCCTGTCATCTTCGCGCAGGATACCATTTCACATGTGGTCTCTCTTGATATGCTGTCTGGAAAAGTAAGTTCTTTTGTTTTTTCTTGATATGACATGATATGATTCCATTTCTATTTATAAAGGTTGTAAAATTTTTCTGTAGATACTGCTGAATGTAGTTTAGTTGCGATTTGAAATTCCCTGTAGTGCTAATCCTACTGGCTTTATCGTGCAGGTTAAACTGTCAATAGCATCTCTTATAATTTATATTAAATCTTTGTACTTTTGGTATTAATTGGTGAAGTTTCTCTTCATTATGTAAATACAGGAAGATCGTGAAAATGTATTGCGTGCTAGAGCTTCAGGAAAGGGTGTTTTGACTGCTCCATTTAGGTTAATCAAAAGTAACCGCCTTGGAGTTATACTGACCTTTGCTGTCTACAAGGAAGATCTACCATCAAGTGCAACACCAAATGAGAGAATTCAAGCTACTGATGGGTATGATTCTGCCTTTGGTTTTAGAATCAAGAGGAAACTAATGTAATTACCTACATGATCATGACATAGTTATCAAATGGGTGCGGAAATCGTTAACGTTTCTTTGCACATGCACTAATCGAGAAAAGAGACTGAATGTATATTTGAGACACCCCTTTTATTAGAAAATGACATTTGCAACAAGAGTAAATGTGCATACGCTTTTGAATTGCTACAATGTCAGAAGAATAGTGTTCTAATTGATTGGTTGGAACTTTTAGTTCACTTTTATCTCAAGAATTGTAATAATTATGATGGGCTCTTAAGATGACTTGTCGCTGCAGTGATGTAGGACAGATAGAAGAAATATTAACTAGTAGCTAATAATCATTAAATTAGGACATATGGCTGATGTTAGACTGTCAGAATATCAAATTTTAGGGCTGGATTTTGGCTAGTAATGCTGAAATTCCAGTTTGGTATAGTTGGGTTTTTAGGGTTTGATTACTGGGAATTTAGGCTTAGAATTTCAGAGTTTAATATGGCTGGAATCTAGGTTTAAGATGGCTGAAATTTAGGTTAGGTTTGTTGGAATTTAGTGAGAAGACAAACAATGGAGAGTAAGAAACTAGTAATCACTTCTAGGGTCCAAGAATCACTCTTAGAAGAAAGAATCACAACTTCTAATTGAAAACTCAAGTTTGTAGAAAAATTTTAGATTGCCTTTTTCATTGAAGGGCTGAATATAGACATATTTATGAAGAAGTTTTTAAAACTCCTATTCTAGTAGAATTAATAAATTTAAATCTTATTATACTAAAAATTCTCTACATCCTAAACAACTAGGATAGCAAATATAAAATAGAATAATATATTTAACTTATTACTATTTTTTATTTAATAAGGATTCCTATCATGATTTAAATTTCAGCTCTTATCTTTGATGTCAACTTAATTCTCATTCCTTATTACACCAAATTAAGGCTTGTGGTTGACTAATTTTTTCTCTTTTATTTTTTCTATATACTTTAAACACTTTTGCATCAATTTTTCCTCCCTTGTTCGAAATCTTTCTCAATGTAGAATATGATAAATATTGATTATATTAATTTGGATTTAATTTTTGAAATTTAGATTCTAAAATCCAATTACTATTAGAAATTAGTCTTCCTTTCCATTTGACAAGAAATTGTCGATATTTTCCATCACCTGTGCTAATTTGTTCATCAAAAACATCCTCTATCTCCTCTGTAAGATGGGGAATGGTTGGAATTCCCACAGTTGTAGTAGGAGATTGCGTATTACGACGTTTCCATGTTCTGCGTCAAGTATAGGTTGTTGGTATAACTTTTCTTGTGGGAGTTTTGACTTTCAGGGAGTGTATGTCAAGATTGTCTAGCCTCTCTAAAATTGGTTGAACATGTTTCCTTATAGGAGTTGTTACATATAAGAAGTTGTTACATATAAGTTGGTTTTTCGAAAACTTTGTGAACGAGGATCATTAATGCCCAATTTCTTTGTAATATTCAAAAGTATTTCATCTTGCTCTAGGTCGCTAAATATTCTTCTATACACTCTTCCTTTAGGTGTTGTCATTATGAACCATCATTTGAACCAAAGTTTTGATGCCAAATTGATGTAGAACAAATAGAAGAAATATTAACTAGCAGCTAATAATTACAAAATTAGGACATATGACTGATATTAGGCTGCTAGATTAGGACTGAATTTCAGTTAAGAATGCTGAAATTTTAGTTTGGTATAGTTAGTGTTTTAGGGTTTGATTACTGGAAATGTAGGCTTAGAATCTAAGGATTTAATATGGTTCGAATTTAAGTTTAAGATGACTAGAATTTAGGTTAAGTTTGCTGAAATTTTGTGAACACAAACAATGGAGAGTAAGAAATTAGGAATCACTCCTAGAAGAAAGCATCATACTTTCTCGTTGAAAAGTCAATTTTGTAGAAAATTTTGATTTTTTTTATTGAAGAACTAAATAAACACATATGTAAATAATTTTTTATAACCCTTATTTTAGTAGGAAAAGGGTTCCTAACCAATTTTAATTCTGTTCTAAAAATATTTTATATGTCATAAATAATTAGGATAACATATCTGAAATAGAATAATATATTTAACTTACTACTACTTCCTATTTAATAAGGATTTCTGATATAATCTAAATCTCAGCCTTTATCTTTGATGCAACTTAATTATCAATCCTCATTCCACCAAATTAAGGTTTGTGGTTGACTAATTTTTCCTCTTTTATTTCTTCTACATACTTTATAAGCTCTTTTGCATCATGTAGGTACCTTGGAGGAGTCTTTGATATCGAGTCTCTTGTTGAAAAGTTACTTCAACAGCTTGCGAGTAAACAAACGATTTTGGTCAATGTATACGACACCACCAATCAGTCTCAACCAATTAGCATGTATGGTTCAAATGTCTCGAATGATGGGTTGGAACGTGTCAGCACACTTAACTTTGGAGACCCATTTAGGAAGCATGAGATGCGTTGCAGGTAATTAATATTTTGAACTAATTTGTCTTTAATATTACTATTCACCATACCAACTAAACCTAACATGGTAACTGTGTAGTTGTTTGCTGTTTCCATGATAAGAATTTTTCTTATGAGAGAATAACTAAAGCATTTCAATTCTCTAAATGAAATTTAGTACAAATGTATAAATTAATGCGGCCCTTAATTTTTGGATTTTAGATTTAAGCAAAAACCTCCATTACCATGGTTGGCAATAGCAACTGCAATTGGCATTCTTGTCATTGCATTGCTTGTGGGTCATATATTCTATGCAACTATGAATCGAATTGCCAAAGTTGAAGATGACTATCGTGAGATGATGGAGCTCAAAAAACGAGCGGAAGCAGCTGATGTTGCAAAATCACAGGTATTTTATATCTTTTCTTGCATAAAACTTCTTTAGGCTTTTAATTATGACATGCAGTCTAAAGAAATTGTCCTTATTGCAGTTTCTTGCTACGGTTTCTCATGAGATCAGAACTCCAATGAATGGTGTTCTTGGTAAGTTTTGAAGATGTACTTAGTATGTTCAACTTGTAGCTATTGCTTCACCTATTGACAATGTCAAATTTGCTCGATCATGATGTGACTTTGTTCAATTTCAGGGATGCTACATTTTCTTATGGATACAGATCTAGATGGAACACAACAGGATTATGTTAAAACTGCCCAAGCTAGCGGAAAAGCTCTTGTTTCAATTATAAATGAGGTTTTGGATCAGGCAAAAATCGAATCTGGCAAGCTAGAACTTGAACCTGTGTTGTTTGATCTGCGGGCAATTTTGGATGATGTCTTGTCACTCTTTTCTGACACGTCTCAGGAAAAAGGACTTGAGGTACAGCGAACTTTAACAACTATTATTCCTTCTTTGCCCTTGTTTTAGCAAACTACTTTTTGGGATGTGGTGCTTATATTTGATTGTTTCATAACTCTATTCTTGCATTTGTATGATCAACTTGTTGGGAAGAGCAGTTGGCAGTATACATCTCTGATAAGGTTCCGGAAATGCTAATTGGTGATAAAGGGAGATTTCGACAAATCATCACCAATCTCATGAGTAATTCCATTAAAGTAAGTCTTTGATTTGCTATTTACAACATTCTTTGGATATTAATAACTTATATTTGAAAGTTGATGAGCAACATTTGGAATCACTCACAACTGCAAAAAATCTCTCCATGTTGCACCAATGTAAGAGGAAATATGATCCCTCTTAAAAAGAAATTAAACTTCTACTTGACAAGAACAAGATTTGATATTGTCATACAGTGTACTGTGCATTTTGTGAAGCTTTTGCTTTTGGTAGTACTGTCCAGATTGGCTGGTTAATTATGTACGAATTAGCACCGTTACCTACTTGCTATATGCCAGATGATTTTTACTTTTTTCTCGTGACTTAAAATTTTTTTATATGAAAAAGTGTGAAAATTATGTAGTCTTTATCTTCACCTTGTTGGTGTTTAGTGTGAAGAGTACTGGACAGTAACTAATTTGTACCAAATCTAACATGGTTGCTATTTTCTTTTTTAATTAAAGTTGTATGCACTTCTTCGCCAGTAAGAAATGTGCTTCTTTTCCCTTCTCGTTCTTTTTGACAGTTCACAGAAAAAGGACACATCTTTGTCACTGTCCATCTTGTTGAAGAGGTCATTGAGTGGATAGAACCTTCCCCTTGGAACACCTTGAGTGGTTTGCCGGTTGTAGATAGACGACAAAGTTGGGAAGGATTTAGAACTTTCAGTAAAGAGGGATCAAATAATACTCTCTTGTCAACCTCTGAATTCATCAATCTAATCGTTTCAGTGGAGGATACAGGAGTAGGGATTCCTTTGGAAGCCCACTCTCGTGTTTTTACTCCTTTTATGCAAGTTGGTCCTTATCTTTCCCGAATAGGGGGAACTGGTATTGGTTTAAGCATAAGCAAGTATCTGGTTGGCCTTATGAATGGAGAAATTGGGTTTGTAAGTACCCCAAAGATTGGATCAACGTTTACATTTACGGCTGTCTTTACCAATGACAGCTCCAGTTCAAATGAGTGCAGAAGTCAAAAATTGAATAACCAATCTAGTAGCATTTCTTCAGAATTCCAGGGAAGGACTGCGTTAATTGTGGATCCAAGACCTGTCAGGTCCAAGGTTTCAAGGTATCATATCCAACGGCTTGGGATTAACGTTGAAGTGGCTTGTGACCTGAATCAATGTTTATCCACTGTAACAAGTGGAAAAAAAGTTTTTGACTTGATCCTTGTAGAACATGAAGTTTGGGATAGGGATTTAAATTGCTCTTCCTCTTTTGTTGATAATTTGAAGAAAATAAAAAGTGTTCCTAAACTCTTCCTTCTAACTAATTCTATAAGTTCTCCGGATGAACCAGCAACAT
Source organism: Erythroxylum coriaceum (assembly GCA_026874005.2). Lineage (NCBI taxonomy): Eukaryota > Viridiplantae > Streptophyta > Magnoliopsida > Malpighiales > Erythroxylaceae > Erythroxylum > Erythroxylum coriaceum. The sequence goes on from JANQAP020000068.1 coordinate 5,901,364, forward strand.
CTGGTGTTTATACTCCAAGTATTCTTAAGAAGCCTTTGAGGGCAAGTATGCTGGCTGCATCTTTACAGCGAGCAATGGGTATCAGGAACAAGAAGAATCCCCGCAATGGGGAGCTGCCTGGTTTGTCTCTGTGCAACCTTCTTCGTGGAAGAAAAATTCTCATTGTAGATGACAACAACGTGAACTTGAAAGTTGCTGCTGGTGCTTTGAAAAAGTATGGAGCTGAAGTGGTATGCGCTGAGAGTGGGGAAAAAGCAATACAACTGCTTAAGCCACCCCATCAGTTTGATGCGTGCTTCATGGATATCCAAATGCCTGAGATGGATGGGTATGTTACAATTCATCTTTTACAAAATGGTTCCCTGTGAGCCTTGATCGTAAATCTTTGCTTGTCTGCTTTCTTTAAAGTTTGTCAGTGTATCAATCGTAGCCTTCCATTTATCTGACCCAGCTTCTTGGGCTTCTTTTACTGCCTCTTTTCAGATTTGAAGCTACAAGGAGAATTAGGGAGGAAGAGTGGAATGTAAATAGCCTTACTCAAAATGCAAATGTGTCGATTGAATCCGATAGTAATGTTTCAAATTGGCATGTTCCGATTCTGGCTATGACTGCGGATGTGATTCAGGCCACTCATGAGAACTGCCAAAAATGTGACATGGATGGATATGTTTCAAAACCATTTGAGCCTGAACAACTCTATCGAGAAGTTTCACGTGTTTTTGACTCAGCTTCGAATACCAATTTGTAGACAGTTTTAATAGATGGCGTATTGAAGATAAGCAAGCACCGGCTCTTGGTTCTCCAGTGCAACTTGGAGTGCGTGAATGAGTTGAACATTTACCATGAGTGTGAGTATCACATTGTTACATCGATTATGGCATCAGTAGCCTTAACATGTTCCAAGTTATTTGTTTGGCTGAAATTGCCTGTGCATTTCTTATGCTTATGATTATCCAGCACTCAGGAACCTAACGTTTTGATGTGCTTGTCATCCAACAGGAAGCTGATTGTTTTATGGGAGAGAGTGTATATAGAAGCCGTAATTGATTGGTGGGGCCTGAGTTTTGATTTGATTGTTTTAGGGTCCATTTTATCATTGTAAAGTTGGATCTCAGTCCCAATTCCAAACAATATCCCTGGGTTGGTTTTGTAAGATCCATGTGTAGAGGCAAAGTTCTTAGAATAGGAAATCATCCAAATTCAATTACCACTTGCAGGTGGATGCAGAGAATCCATCTAGTTTAAGCATGCTGTAGAAGCTCCGTTGATTCCATGCAGTAATAAATTGATAAGAGTTTCAGAAAGAACTTTTTTCTGAGGTTTATTGTTTGTACCATAAGACAGAGATATATAGACAGATAGATTCAGTGAAAAGGGTATGGCAGCAGAGACAGACAGTTGTGTAAATTCTATGAATAAAAGTTAAGTTTGTGTAGCTCTTATTCCATTCTTCTCAGTTTTGGTGTATCTGGGACATTATATAATGCTTCCGAGTAATTTCATTTTATGCATTTTGGGGGGGGTCAAGTGTTATTCTGGCAGCTTGAGCCCAGGAATGAAACACACTTTATGCTGCCAATCATTTCTCTTAACTAGTTCTAGTTCTAGTTCTAGACTACCAACCTACACCAAAGTTCATATAGTTAATCTAACCAGCGTAATTTTATCACGTCAAATCGTGGTATTGTCAGTTTTTTTTAAGAATTAAGTAATTAATGGTATGAAAAGTCGATATGTCCGAGTGGTTAAGGAGACAGACTTGAAATCTGTTGGGCTTCGCCCGCGCAGGTTCGAACCCTGCTGTCGACGATTATGGCATTTAAAATTTTTACGAAATTAACCCAAAAAAATAAAGTTGTCTCTTTTTTTAAGTTCCAAAACAATCATATTAAGAGCTGGTTGGCGAGTTGGTTGGTGGCGTGGCGTAGATTATAAGCTGTGAAAGTGAAACAAACCAGAAACCTCAGGAACTCACTCTTCTTGTTCTTGTAATGGATCCAGACGCAGTAGCCAAGGCCTTTGTAGAGCACTACTACTCTACTTTCGATGCCAACCGCGCCGGGTTAGCCAACCTATACCAAGAGGGTTCCATGCTTACCTTCGAGGGCCAAAAGGTTCAAGGCGCTCAAAACATCGTCGCTAAGCTCACCAGCCTGCCTTTTCAACAGTGCCAACACAGTATCACCACCGTCGATTGTCAGCCCTCTGGCCCCGCCGGCGGCATGCTTGTTTTCGTCTCCGGTAACCTCCAACTTGTCGGCGAACAGCACACCCTCAGATTTAGCCAGGCACGTCACTTTTTTAAAAATATATATTTTTTGATCCGTGATTGTTGCTTCTTTTAATTTGGGGTTTTAGGGTTTCGTGTTGATCTTAAATCGATCTTTTATATCGATACACGTTTCCTTTTCTTTTTTCTTTTTGTTGATAAAATTGGGAGCTTTAGCCAACTGTGATTAGGTATTAGGGGTTTGAGGGATTTAATTTGTTCCGCTATTGGATTTGATCTGAGACTGTCTTTTGTATTTGGCTTCTTTTTGGTCTTTTGTAATTTTGTTATATGCACCGTCTAGATCTCAGGTTCTTGTCTTTGTGATCCCAGCTTTTCAACTGACTGTAAAGGTCTTAACTTGAGTTGTTCTTTGCTATGTTTTATACGTAGTTGGTGGTTCTGGTTGATCACTGTATGGTTATCGTGCTGAAATATCTTATTCGAGACTATTGTTTGATTAGTTACAATGTGAATTCTTTTGCAACTTTGAACAGAATGATCCGGTAGCTTTGCCTTGTGATTTGTTGTATGGATATATCTTTAGTAGATCATGACCTGCTTGCTTGGTATTATTCTATATGCTGTAATAAGACTTGCTTGGTATGAGATTTTTTCTCTGTTTATGCCCTTTATTTTTTTATTGTCATTTTTGTCTTAATATGTTTTCTTCAAAAATTAAAGTTTCTGATACATCTCAGTAGCTTTGCAGAATGAACTTTCTTCCTGCAATCACGGTGAACAATTTATTCTCGAAATTATATGTCCTTGTGCATGTAATTTAGGTGGTGACTGTGTGGGGAGACGTACTGGATGTTCTGAATCTGAGTCTAAATGTTCATTTGAGATATACCTCGATATTATACTTCTGAATGGAAAAGTGCTTCAGATGGATAGACTCTATGATTCTAAAGCATATTTATAAGAGTAATGGTCTGGGTAGAAGTGTTTCTGGGAAAGACAGAATATACTTCTGAATGGAAAAGTGATTCAGATGGATAGACTTTTATAAGAGTAATAGTCTAGGTAGAAGTGTTTAAGGGAAAGACAGAATGATACTATCATAGTCTAGTTATGCACTTAGTCTGTGAACCGAAAGTTGAGTACATAATCAAACATTATTTGGACTTAAAGCTTCACAGCGTTTAGCATGCTTATCATACAACATTATATGCTTATTTCAACCGATTTCCTTTCATAGGACATTGTTTAATACCTGTTATACCTACAGTACTTTACTTTCCTTGGATCTACTTTCCGTTTAATTTTCTAAATTTTTGCAGCTGTACTCTAGGACCATGTTTAAAAGCATTTGGATTTATTTTCTAACTACAATATTCTTGTCTCAGATGTTTCATTTAATGCCAACACCCCAGGGAAGCTTTTATGTCTTCAATGACATATTCCGGTTGAATTATGCATGAAGAGAACATGAGCCGCCCAATGTCTGAAAGGCCTAAATGTCCAAGATGAAGTCCGCTTCTTTGTGTTGAGTTTTGAGTCATTTCCAAATGAAAATTGGGACCTTGGTTGGTTATGCCTAATGTTCCATTGTGTCTTACTTGATGTCTTCAATGTTCAGAGTCTGCCATGTTGTGATTGGTTGAGTCACCGTCGCAAGGAATTGGATTGGATATTGGAGGTTTTGGAACTTCATAATTTATTGAAGTTTGTCATTATTCTCAATCTTGGTTTTAAGATCTTTTGGGGCGTGGCTTCGCTTCTCTTTTACCGCAAATCATAATTTTGGCTTTTATTTTTCTAACGAAATTTTTTTATTTGATTATTAATGTTAATAGTTGTTTTATTATTGATAATAATTAAGATTAAATAAAATTCACAGAATTTTAAAATAAATTATAAAATTATATTATATCAATCACAATTCTTTTAAATTATTATTAACATTAAATGATAAAAAAGTACAAAATGTTCACCAACTTTAAAAGAGCAGCACAAATCCTTTAGATGGTCTATAGACAATAAATGTATTGGTGTTGTTAGGTTGTTTAAATATATTTTACTTATTAAATCAAATTTCGTTTAAATTTATATATTTTAAGATATTTTAATTTTAATTAATTAAATATATAATATAATATAATATTAAATTATTTATAATTTATTAATAATTAATATATTAAGTAATTAAATAAAGTAGATTTAATTGATAGTAAACAAATTGTTTAAAAAAAAAGAAAAAAATATTTTTTATTATTTCATAACTTTTTTTGAAAACAAACGAACTCTTCGACTGAAACGTCGAGGCTGTGAATTTCGATCAAATTACCATTTTCTTCAGTCAAAGTTGAGAAAACAGAAAATCCATTAGCATCGGACATTTATTCCCAAGCACTGGATCTTCTGTATCTTTACACTTGACTCTGAGGCATCCCACTCTTTGCCATATCATACGACTTGAGGCTTACTTTTCGCCATTCAAGCCCAAATCCACATGCGGCATCTCTGGCATGTTGAGAGCAGGAAGATAAGCCGCTTCTGGGGATTGTTGCGTAGAATATGAGTTCTGTTTCTCTGCTTCTTGGATATTGGTTACAGGATTCTTCACCAACCCACCCAGCAAGCTTCCAAAGGATTTAAATGGGTGGCTGAATCCATCCTTAACTTTCAAGATCAGTGACAGCTCTGAAACTTGCCACACAACTGTAAGCACGATCATTACCGATAACAGGCAGTGAGTTACCGTGTTTTGCCTCTTCAACTTTCTAAGCTCTTTCACTATCTCCTCTCCACCATCTAATCGACCCGCCTTCTCATCTTCCTTCAACTCGCTGCCGACGAGACTCTCCGCCGTCTTCTTTTTAGGATTCTCAGAGCTGGCATCTTCTTTTAACGACTCAAGCTGTTAACATACGCCAACACTTATTGATAGATCTT
>JANQAP020000068.1:5915328-5969501 GCA_026874005.2 Erythroxylum coriaceum
TGACCTAGTTAGGAGTTATTACATTTCCTTTGGCATAGTAACTGTATTAGGATTTCTATATGTACAGACTGTACACTGATGTATAAATTGATATTTTGGAGTAATGAAAAGAGGAAGGATTTTGATTTTAAAAATCTTGCAATTTACAGTTACTGGTTTTATTTATCTAAATGTATGTGATGCCATGTGGAGTTCTATAGTAATTGTACGTAGCGCTCCCTTATCTTAGGATATGTATCGGAATGACCTACGGGCGTCCCGATGCGTACCCTAGGGTATTGGGGTGTTACAAATTCCAGGTGTGGAGAATGTTCAGCAGGTATGATATTGATCCAAAGAAGTGGAAAACACAAAAAAATCATAAAAAAATCCAATAGAATACAACATTAAACTTAAAACTTGCAAGAACATTCGATAAAAAATAAGGGAGATTTAGAATTATGAAATAACTGTTTTCTATTTGTTTTTCTTTCAGTTCATCTTTGATTTTGTTTTCTATTATGTGTAACTAAATGCTTTTTAGTGTCTAGGTGTGATGAACCCCAGTTGGTGTTACAATATGTTTTCATTCTTTTATTTAATGCAATTATTTAATTGATCTATTGTGATCAATTATGTGTTTTATATGTGTTATAATAAATTTGAAATATTAGTACATAATCTGATTTCATAACATAAAGATTGAGAAATCCTTTGTGCGAATGATAGATCCACTATAAGTGAAAAGAGTTGATTGTAAACCTAGAGATAGGTCGACATAAATCCTCTAGATTAGGGTCAAACTTAATAGTGAAATTCACAAATCGATAAAGCAATCTTAGAAACTTTAACTTGAAGAATTTTGGTTAATAAACCTAGGATTAATTATTAATAGTCTCAAGAGAGTTATTAATATAAGATAAGAATTTTCACGGTTCAATAATCAATAAAACAATTGCATAATAAAAGGGTAGTTATCTAAGGGTTCATTACCTAGACACTAATTCTTGATATTGATTATTTTCTAAATGATTTCTTTAGTTTCTATGTTCATTATTGTTTCCTACTTTATTTTATTTGTTTCATTATTATTTTTAATTAAAAACCAAAATTCAATCCTTAGGCTAGATAATATAAGAATAGTTAATTACTAGTAATCATTGTATTCATGGGATCGACCTGTACTTGTCTATGTTAGCTACAACTATGTCGTGCACTTGCAATTAATTCAATATTGACAAATTTAAAGTCAGTGCATCAAGTTTTTGTCGTCGTTGCTGGGGACAATGATATTAGGAAAACCTTAATTTTATCACTCTAGCCATTTTTATTTTATTATGTTTTATTTTATTTTATTTTCTTTTATTTTGATTGAGTTTATGTATTTATTTTTATTGTATCTTGTTGTATTTTTGGCTTATTCATTTAATTATCTTTTGAACTTCTCTACATTAACAGTGTGTTTGTGGTTTATTTTAGGGATTAAGATTTAGTATCATCATCGTACCTCACAATGGACGGATAGAGCAGACAGTACTCTTATGGGAGGTACAATGTGTCTTCGCAATATGTAACATCATCATATATAGGAGAGAGGTTTCCTTATATGTTTTCAAAGGCTTAATTGATATCTATGGTATTTGAGTCACATGCTAAGTGGTTGGGGTGATAGCTGGGGAGTCATTGGGAACATGGATGTATACTATTTGTGGAGTATGAGTGAGAGGATGCCAATTCATCTGGGAGATGCACTTATCTAATTTATCAGGCATCACAGTGAAGACAGAAAGGTTGGCACAATTTATATTGATTGACTACCACTGATGCGGTAGATGACTACCATGGTGGCACTTAATCTGGCAGTGAAGCAGCACATACGCTTGGTACGCAGAAATTAGGATCCCATAGACGATATCTACAGACTTATTGGGGAGCTCGACAAGCCAACAACAGAGGGTGGAGATAGAGTAGAACCACCTGTAACTAGGATGCAAAGCTTAGGTCAGCTAAAGATAGGATTATTAGAGAGATGTGTGGGCTAGCTTTTAGAACTCAAAAGACTATCCAATGATAGCAGGCAGAGTTTATTGAGCAAGTATGATAGATCAAGATGGCAGTTGAGTGACTAGAGCCTACAGTTGGATGGATGAGAGAGTTAATGTTATTAATGGGGAGCCAGTTAAGCATCAATTTCTAGCCTACATCATTTGGCTAGGGCACTTCCTTTGCAACCCCTTCACTAGTACAAAATCATCCACCTTAGGAATCTCCTTCACCGGACCAGCCAAGATCACATCAGGAGGGAAAGATGATTTTTGTTTATTTTTTCTTTATTAATTATGTATTTATTGTTTTCTTTTATCTAACTTTATAGTTAACGACATTTTTATTTCTTAATTTTTTATGTTATTTTTATTTATTTTTATGTTTTTAACCCTTTTTTGTTTATGTATTGCAAAGATGTAATTTAATATTGAACGGATCAGAAATTGAAAAATTGTCATATTTAGGAAAGTATCACAAACCTTCTTACTTATTATATATGCTTATACTGTGTACATTGAGGACAATATACAACTTTAAGTGTGGGGAAGGAGTTAACAATTTTGCTAATTTTCTTAAGCTTATTATAATCTTAGTTATTAAATTTTATAAATTGATATCTTGACTTAATTAAAATCTATCCATCATTACCATATTTCATTATTGAATATTGATTTGAATTAGTATGCAAAAGTATGAGAGTTAGAATACAATTACTTTTATAAGTCATATTTTTATTAATCATTGAGATAGTTGAGTTGAATGAAATTGCATACTATTTACACACATACACCTATATTTTTTGTGAGCTTTTGAGCCTAAGAGCAAAATTTCAAAAATTTAAGCTCTTTTTATTTCTTTCATGCGTGTTATTATGTGTAGTAGGATAATTCTAAAACTTGATATTATTATGCATATTGACTATATTTGTTAAATTAGAAGCATTGAAGTGATAAAGGCCCTTAGATTCAACAACTTGTTTAAGCCTATTTTTTTGATAATTATCGTATCTTAATTTATCTCTTAGGAATAACCAAGTTGAGCCTTATTCTTTTTCATTCATTAAAACCAATTATTAACTTTTATCCTATTTTTCTTTGATGTCTTTCTATTGTTTTGAACCCTAAAGGTTATTTATGTTACTTGTTTGCTAGAAACTTGCAAATCTTAAAAAGTCCATTATTTCTTTAATAGTGGTACATGATGAATGCTCGAAATTATTATGATAAAAGAAATGAGCATAGAACAAGAAAAGAAGAAAAATATATAGTACCATTGGTTTTATAATGAATGGACCCATGTATAGTGTAACAAGTTTCTTGTAAGGGTGTAAATGTTTATGCTTTTGATTTCAATGAGGTTATCGATGTGATTATTATTAATATTAACTTAGGAAGTTAGTTTTAGGATAACTTGACTCCACTTATATATTAATTTGATGAATATGATATGATGATTTATAGTATGAATGGAACTATTAAGATTAATGAAGCATAGATGTTGTAAGATTTATAATTTTGATTATGGTTTACGTGAGGACAAGCAATTGCTTAAATGTGGGGATATTTGATAAATGCATAATTGAACATATTTATACACCCATATTTAATGTATTTTTCTTGATATTTTATACTTTTATTGTATATTTGGTACTTAATTTGTTCGAAGTGCATTTATAGGTTATAATTGCCTTCATGAACCAAAAGGAGAAGAATTAAGATGAAAACGTAGTATAAAACAAAGATTTGAAGCAATAAAGAGATACATGATTGTCTCTGATCCTATATACATCTTTTAACCAATCTACATTCGCAAATTCTGGAGATTTTAGAGTATATACGGTCTAATACACGCCCGTCTACCAAACTGTGTATCTCCCAAAAACCTTAAAGTTACTATAAAAAGATATGAGTGCAGGTAAAAGAGGAAGGTGATTCCGGATGTGGAGAACATTCAGAAGGGACAATATTGATCCAAATAAATGAAAAATGCTAAGAAATCATCAATAGATTCAATATAATAGAACATCAAACTTTAAACTTGCAAGAACATTCAATAGAAAAGAAGGCAGATTTAGAATTATGAGCTCTTTGTTTTCTATTGATTTTTCATTCAGTTTGTCTTTGATTTTTTTATTATGTGTAACTAAATGCTTTTTAGTGTCTAGGTGTGATGACTAGTTGGTGCTACAATATGTTTTGATTCTTTTATTTAATGTAATTGTTTTGATTGATCTATTATGATTCAATTATATGTTTTATATATGTTCTAATAGATCCAAAATATTAGCACATATTTTGATTTTATAACATTGAGATTGAGAAATCTTGTACGAATAGATCCACTATAATTGAAAGAAGTTGATTGCAAACCTATAGATATATCGACATAAATCTTCTAGATTAGGGTCAAACATAATAGCGGAATTCACAAATCAGTAAAGCAATCCTAGAAACTTTAACCTAAAGAATTTTGATTAATAAACCTAAGATTAGGTGTTAGTAGTCTCAAGAGAGTTATTAGCAAAAGATAGGAATTTTCACGGTCCAATAGTCAATAAAACAATTTCATCATAAAAGGGTAATTATCTACGAGTTTTAAAGGGACTCATTACTTAGATACTAATTCTTGATATTGATTGGTTTCTAAGCGATTTCCTTTGTTTCTGTGTTCATTGTTGTTTCCTAATTTTTTTAGGTATTGTTTTTAATTAAAAACTAAAAATCAATCCGTAGGCTAGATAAGAAAAGAAAGGTAATTGCTAGTAATCATTGTCTTCGTGGGATCGATCTATACACAATTATACCATGCACATACGGTTAATTTAATATTGAGAAAAATAAAATCAGTTAATCAATTATGCAACCTTTACACGTGTAAGGTGTTTTGTAGGATGCAACCTTTTTTATTCTTTTGACATTTGGGGTTGTTTTTGAAAGATATATACTTGAATTCCTAGAAAAAACCCTAGAAGACTTGAGAGTATATAAAGAAGAGAAAAAAATCACTTAATGGTTGTAAAAACATAATTAAAGAAGATCAAAAGAGAAGAATTCTCAAGAACAAGGCTGCAAATTTTCCAGCTCAAGGCAAAGAAAAGAAGACTTCCATATTCAATTCTCTACTCTTCTAGGACGATATCTTTTATAATATAAGTCAAGATTTGTATACTTGCAATTAAGAAAGATTTGTAGTTAAAAGTTCAATAGTCTTCATGATCTCTTTTGGAAGAGCTATATAAGAGTACCAATATATATGGAGATTGCTTACGACAAAAATTATAAGTTAAAGTTTACCTCTATAAGATAAAGTTTTGTCCCACCAACAGTTTAATCTTTTGTGAATAAAATCTATAAGTGGAGAGTAATCAAATTAGGTAAACTTCTTTGTAGTTACACGAACACCAAGGTTCTTGAAAGGAAGCTGTTCATGAATGTAGACTTTAGAGATAGCTAGAAGTTTTATATTGTCAATGGATACAACGGATATATAGAAGGAATTTTTACTTAGATTGAAGCACAAGCTTGATAAGGATTTTAATCGCTCTAGAGAGTTGATTAGTAGATCAATTGATTTAAGAGTATCCCCATATAGTAGTAACAAATCATCTATAAAAGAAAGATTAAAGATTCCAACTTTATTGAATTTGTAATGAAATTTGATCCTGGGCACATTAGAGATGTTCAGTGTAGTAAATCTAATGAATATTTTCATACTAAGGGAAAATAAGGTCTCCCATCATTAGTACTTTAACTACTCTAAAAATATTTATAAGTTCTCAATTCATTAATATAGATAATGAATCAAATAAGATACATTTTCTAGTCCAATTGATATATTTGATAACCAATAGTATTCATTGAGTTAAACAAGAAGTTCTAGTTTAGGGAGTCAAATGCCTTAATGAAATCAATATTCATACCGCAACTTCTAATTTCTTTTTTTTAGTGGTAGCTTTTGAACATCTTTTATTTGACACCCTAATACCCCTAAAAAGGATATACGGACGTACACAAAATAAACCTAGACAATCTAGCAAATTCCCAGAGATAGGACAAATATACATCACAATTTACCTGTGTTAAACAACATACAAGTCACAAATTACCCATATCATATCCATACATTGAAAATCTCATCATAAGTCATGGTTATTATAGGCCATTTACATATTGAAATCTCCATAATTCTTACAAGCATTTACTACAAAATTCCTTCTTAATATTCATGATTACAACACAATGTTTAGATACAAAAGTCTTCCAAAATGTTACACGTCCTGGCCATTGCGGTTGTCCTAACCTTAACCCTGTGTATCATGACCTACGCAGAGGAAAATCGCTTTTGCTAAGCATATAACTTAGTGGGGAATAATGATGCAAGATGGTGACTACTCACAACATTCACCTAACATCCACATACACATAATTCATGACATTTAAGTGATGGAAAATACTTTATAAAATAAAAATCATGAAATATCTTAATACTCATAACAATATTCTAAATGAAATTCAGAGATTATTTAAAGTATAATTTTGTATCAGCATAGAACAAATATTAGAACATATATATAATTGCCTACTAATTTCTTCAGATGTGGGTAACGAGAATATAATAAAAGATATCTATGATTGGTATTCATAGAAGAGGCAATAGCCTCTAAAACAGAAGAGCCATAAGTCTTTAAAACAAAAGACACCATAATGTCTGAAAATAAAAGCAACTACAGACTATTCTAGGCATACCTATTTACCTACAACTAAGACTTGTCAAGTTAAAACTAATCATCAAAGCATTATAATTACATTTTAGAATCACACTAAAAAGTAACAATTTCATAACACACAAACTCATTCCCTTTTTCTTGCGTTATAATTTGAAAACGTTTATAATTTGCTTTATGATCATATTCCTTTTCAATAATACATAACTGAAATCATTTAAGGTATATACAAATTACATGCATGATGAGTCTCAAATTACCCTTATAAATGGGTTTGCTAAGTTTCATTAACATCCAAATAAAGTTCAGTAGCATTTGGGTGAGGAAAATTCATGCTTAGGTTAAAATGGGGTGAGTTGAAAACACACTCGTTGAGTCGTCTTCTTGAGATTCACACTCAATTATCTTTATGGAATAAGAAGGAGAAGGATTATAAAAAAGAGAAGACAAGAAAATGCAAGAGTATAAGTCATGACCAATAGCTCACGACCATGACAAATAACTCATGATCATAGTACTCATCTCATGGCCACGACCCTCACACTAACAGTTGTGCATAACCAATTTCCAGTTTTTTTCAGAACAGGTTTCCAGGTCTGTTTTGTATGGCCCTTTTGACCTAGAAACTAGGTTTTTAGGTAAAATGGTCTTAAATATAAACATTATCTTGTGTCTTAATTTTCTAATGACATAAATTTCATGCAATTTGGTTAATTATTCTGGAGTTATACCCAAAACGCTACAGGATATTCTAAAGCAGGGACAACAGCCAGAACTAAATGTCAAGATAGAATTAAAAAATCTTAGATATAGAGTCAAATTTTAGTTCCTTCATAAAAGGTTAAGGCCTATGTCTTTAGTTTAGTCTCTAATTAAAATTACCCAATTTGGACGTCTACAGGCCAAGATATGGCCAAATTATAGAAGCTTGTTTAGTGGAACCTATTCATTCAGCTAGGTACACATCCCAAATCAACTAACTTTGGTTTTATCATACAAGAGCAAAGAAAAAACACATCCAATTTAACCAAAAAATCTCATTTGCCTATGTAATACTCTTTTTATTAATTCCCCTCATATCATACTCATAAATTCAAGCAAACATATCAAAAATTCCCATACCTCTTGAAGGAGTGATCAAAACCCTTTTCTTCACTCCACTTACTTCCTTTTGCTTTTGTCTTTGATGTTCTCCTCCTCTACAAATAAAACACCCTTTAACTCATCTTCAAAAATTAAATACACATAACAAAACCCTAGATGAAGAGGAGGTGAGGAAGGAGTTAATTTTCATAATATGAAATTAACTTACCTTAGACTTCAAATTCACCAATTTCTTGACCTTTCAAAATCCCCTTTAGAGATTTTATTTAATATGAATTTTGATGTAAAGAGGAGCTCAAATTTCTGAAATTTTGAGTTTTAAGGCTGGCATTCTCTCGTCCTCTTCATAATATATGAAAATCTTATGGTGTGTAGAATGACAAATGGCTAATTCTGATTGGTTCCTACTTTTCAATTTTCATTAGTTACAATTTGGACACACCTTTTTCTGATTCCCTGTAATTGATGCCATCTTAATTTATTTATCATTTGAGCCTATGATTGACTTATATTTATGTATGCATAACACAAATAATGCAAATTACTGAATTATCCCCAATAATTCTGCTAATACCAACTATGTCCCATACTAAGCACTCACTTTCATAATCGTTAACACCCATTACATATACTTTCATGGAGATGACACATTCCTACTAGGGTATAGTTTGGGGCCTCACATTTTAAGTAATCAATATGTTGTCCTTAATTCTTCTTCCCTATATGTTGGCTCCTTAACAAGGACTTATGATTTATGTAAGCACTTTCTTAAGTTTGTTTGTCAATAGTTTGGAAATGACGTTGAAAATAACATTACAACATGAAATAGGTTATAAATATATAATGAAGAAGGATTAGAAACTTTGGGAATAAGACAAATGTAAATTTTGTTCATATTAGTTAATAGTTTTGCACTATTCATGAATTTCCTCACTGTATTAATAAATGTTATCTATTAAATCCCGTATGTTATGGGAAAACCTCCCATTAAATACATCTAGACCAGGGGTTTTGTCAAGGTGTAAGTTAAACATTGTTTCCTTAATTTCATCTTTGGTAACATCTTTGATAAGGTCAACTTTAAGGTGACTAAGAAAAGTGTTTGCTAAGTAGCTTCTAAACTTATCACATATAGGATTTACCTCTATCTATCCACTAAGTAGCTTTTTGAATTGCTTATAGGCCATTTCCTTCAACCCCTCTTGATCATTTATAGTTATGCCATGAAATTTTGTAAGGACATAATTTTATGCATTTTTATTCTAGCTTGGATGAAATTTTGATAAAACTTTGTGTTCTTTTCACAATCTCTTAGCCAGGAGACTTTGGATTTCCATTTTAATTGAGAATAGTAACTCTTTAGAGTGATGCCTTAGAGTTGCAATCTTAAATTGTTTAAAGCTTGAATCGAAAGGATTATTTCCTAAGTAGTCTTAGCTCCTATATAGGGCACCAAAAGTTGCATCTTCTCCTATACAATGGGATTAAATATCTTCTTATGAGACTAAATAAGTTCTACTTTAATTACCTTTAACTTTTACACACAAAGGTAGGCTTAGGATCCAATTACTTCAACACTCAACCCTTAAATAGTTTCTTATTTGAATCTTGGTTCTTTCAATAGAGCATTATGAATCTAAAAATGGTTTTCCTTCTATTATCCTCATCCTTGATTTATATTAAAATGGGGGTATAATCAAATGAGAGATAATTGTATAAACTAGAAAAGCTTAAAGAGAATGAAGTCATCCAAGGTGTGTTAATCAAACATCTATCTTTTTCTTTTTGCAAAAACCATCTCCCATTTTACCTATTGTTCAAAGTAAAAAAGTTGCTTGTGTATCTTAAGTCATTCATCTTTATATTTCTTATGAGTTTGGAAAGTTTTTCATTTCAATTAAATAGTAGTGCTTTTATTCAATCATTTCAAATAGTTATTTCAATTTTAAAAAAGATATATAACTATAAAAAATAATCAATAAAGAAGAAAAAATAAATTATATTTCATAACTTATCGAATCAAAATTTAAGGTAAAAGGATTAATTTGGATTCTAACATTCAAATTGAACCCCTAACATTTTACAAACATTCAATTCAAATCTTAACATCTACGTCAACTCTCTATCAAAAAAATCCTACTTGAAAATTTATTTTTTATATGAACTCTCTTATCAAATGTGCATCCTACATGGTTAGTTGAGTTAAAAAAAAGTAAAAACAGCCCAAAACCAAATGGAAACGTTTCATCTAGCTCAAACATCACATAGTAATGTCTTTTCTGACTCTAAGCCTTTTTTTTTTGGCTTTTTCCTCTATATTTATTCTAGTTCTCTTCCCTCCCCCCTCTCTCTTTTTCTCTCTCCTTGCTTTCTCTCTTTCAAAATAAAAACCTTAACCCCAAACCCCACTTTAATTATGTAATCAAACCTATCTATTTATTCATGTTTTCAGTAGATTGTGTTAAAGGTGTTAAAGGCTGTATATGAGTATAGGTAATTTAAAAATGGTCATTGATACTAGTAGTCTTATTATTAGTATAGGGACGTTATTTTAGGCTTAGCCATAGACCCATATATTGTTGGCAAGTGTGAGAAAATGATTCAATCCATAAGAGAAAACAATAGGAATTTCTCAAATGTTGATATCTATATGAACTTTAAAGAGTCTAAAAACAAAGAAGAGATAGTAATAAAGACTAGTCCTTGATTAAGCAACTTTTGGGAAGAAAACTACAATGGCTTTTAGGACACCTTGCTTTAGGTTGTTTGAGCTAGACAACAATGTTTGGGAAAATTCCCAATGTTTTCCCCTAGGTCTAAGATGTTTCTAAATAAATTCTTTAATTTTTTAGGCACCATTTACTATATAGGATGCACATCTAGTTAGGGAGCTCAAAAGAAAAAAAATTATCAAGTAAGATTTATTTAGGGAGAGCTAATAGCAATGCCAAGTTAGGGTTTAAACTAAACATTTGTAAGACATTGGGGTTCCTTTTTGTACGTTTTAAAATGTTTAGGCTCAAATTAAATTATGAGAAAAGCGTTAGGGTCTAATTTAATCCTTTTATCCAAAATTTAATTATCCCTTGACTATAAAAGAATTAAGTTAGTTACTTATCATTATGAAAAAAGTGTAGCACATTGTGAAATAAAAGATAATTATGTCTATCCCTTTTTTCAAAGAAAAGCCCTCCTATAAATATTGTAAAGAAACAATCATACTATTTAATCCTTAAAAGCATCTTAAAAATACAAGTATATCTTCTTAATTAGATAAGATAATCTAATCAATACATTTATTTCTATATCTAAATACAAATATGAACTCTATTCAAAATAAGACTCTAGATTCTCCTTATAAGAAATAATAACTTCAATGAGTATTCCTTTTAAAGCTTCAATTCTCCTTCCTATTTTGAGATAATTTTGTTAGTTGCCAAGTTGATAGAACATGCTCATATCTTATTTATTAAAGTCTTCTTTTCACAATTATTTTAACCAATGTTTTAAAAATCATATCAGACATCATACCAGTAAAAGAAAAGGTTTAATATTTAGGGTTTAAGAGTTCATCTGGTATTAGACCAACAATTAATTGGTATATAGTAAATAAGAACTATAAATCATAAAAATCAAGAAAAAATATAATATAGAAACAAAATATAAATAACAAATCCCTTTTTAGACAAAATTAATAGTATAAAATATTTATATGTGATAGATAAAATCATGAAAAAATAAATCATATTTATTATTTATTAAAAGTAGTCCTCTCAAAAGTTTAGGTGGTGCCAACTGTGTTTTAAAAATTGGATCGAATTGGCCAGTTCGATCGAAATAAATACATATCAGCTTGATTTTTGGTTCGGTTTGTATTATATAATAGTCATAAAAAAACTAACTGGTTAATTAATATACCGGTCGATTTTCTTTAACAAAGCAGTTAAAACAATAACCCAGCCATATTTTTAAACATGTGGGAACTACCATCTTTTAAGGATGTGGGACCCACCACAAAGTTCTCCCTCCTTTACCCCTTGTGCTACCTAAGTAAGTGGAACCACCACAAATTTCTTTTCTCTTGCATTTAATTTTTGTACAATTTTTTTTGCATTGTGTAGGAAAATGACGGATATATTTCATAAATCTTTTAAATTTTTAATCAATTTTTTTTCAATTCTCACACATTCTAATTAATAAATTATATTTTAATTATTATTATTAAAAATAAATTACTATTTTATCTGTAAAAATATTAAATTTATTTAATCTCACTAATAAATTATATTTGTCAAATTTAGATTCTTTATTTATCTCCTTATATTTTAATTGAAAATTTTTAAATAATTATTATTTTATCATGAATTTGTTTAATAAATTGAATTATTGATTAGTATATATAAGTAATTTTGCTTAAGATAATTTAAGAATGTATTAAAAATAATATTTAAACTATAAAGAAGTATGTTTAAAATACATTGGAAAAGAAGTTAGAATAAAGTTAAAGTCTTTTCTATTAATTTTCTTTAAACATAATTCAATTTTAAGAGTCTTTAAATAAATGATGATATAGATGCAATTATTATTATTGTTTAAAAATTTATGTTAGATTCAATCTTAGTATAAATTATTAGATTTATTATATATTAATAGGCATTTTTATTTTATACTATATTTTTACTTCTTATTTATCATATATCGATTTTATAACGGTTTAATATTGGTCAAATCTTTAAATCTTAAACCTTTTCTTTGACTGGTTTGATGTTCGGTCCAGTTTTTAGACCATTGGGTGTCACGACTAAAAATTAAACTTACAATAAAATAAAAGATATTGATTCACTTAGTAACTTTGAAGGATTTTTTCTTATATAGCTTAAATAACATACACTATTCAACTATTTTTATGTCACTCTTAACAAGCATCATAAGTGTTAGTTGCTACATTAAAAAAGGACCACAAAGAGAAAAGAATCATGTCAAAGCCCTATCAAAATGATAAAAAACTAAAGTTTTTAAGGAAATCAAATTCTCATTTAGTAATAATAAACAAAGTTAAATCATAGGGATTGTATCAACGACTATCAAAGTATGTCCTTACTAAACTATAGTTTAGTAGCTAAAGAGGAATTGTTCTATTTGAGAATAGTAGAAGAAATTTACAGCATTATTTTCCTCATTTTAGAACTTTTATTTCATAAAGGAATAACTCTTTCAGAAATCATACAAAATGATGAAATTATAGAGATTATATAGAGAACATCTTCAAGAACAATTAAATAAAATTTAATGTAGGTGTCAAAGTTAGAGAATGGTAACTGAGGGCTTGATAACATCTTAAGAACACCCTCATTGCCTTTATACCTTAAGAATAAAGAGGAAATCATACTTTTCCTACTGTTGATATTTCCTAACACTCCCTCTCAAGTTGGAGCATACATTTCATAAGCTCCAAGCTTGTTACATATAGGTTTCAACTGAGACACCCCCTAAATACCTTGGTAAATAAGTTAGCATGTTGATCATCTGACTTGACATATGTGTCTCAATCAATCCTTCTTGAAGCTTTTCACTGACACAGTGACAAACCATCTTAATATGTTTGGCCGCCTCATGAAAGACTATATTAGAGGAATATGAATGACTATTTGATTATCGCATATCAACTTTATTAGAGAGGAGTGCTCGAGACCAAGTTACCTAAGAAGATGCTTCAACTATATCAACTTACTTGTAGTACATGCCCTAGCCCTATACTCAGACGCAACACTAAAACGTGCTACAATTGACTGCTTCTAATTTTTCCATGACACCATGTTTCCACCGATGAATACACAATAGCCTAAAGTAGACCTTCGGCTATAAGAACTGCCCAATCTGCATCTGTATATCCTTGAACCTATTATGTATATGGTTTTCGTATAGAAGACCTTGCCTTAAAGAGCTTTCAGAAATCTCAAATAATAATTGTATCCCAATGGCTAGTTCACGAAGACTTTATAAACTGACTCACTACACCTAATACACTCCTTTATCAGTATTAATTTTAAATTTTGGTTCCTATATCAACTGCTTTGTTCCTAACAAACATATTTCCTCTAGAAGATCAAGGATGTACTTTCTTTAGGATAGACAAATCCTCATCTTCAACCTTGTTATCCGTAAACCCAGAAAATATTTTGATGAACTAAAGTCCTTTATTTTAAATTTAGTCTATAGGAATGACCTTAAAGAATGGATTCCTACTTTATCATCTATAATAATAACTATATCATTAACATAAAAAATTAAAAGAATTCTACTAGTTGTGGAGTGAAAATAAAACACGCAGTGATCCACATTATACTGATGTAGACCAATCTCTATAACCGCTATACTAAAGTGCCCAAACCAAGCTATAGATAACTGTTTTAGACCATATAAAGACTTATTAAGGTAGTACAATAAATTAGTCTCCCTATGAGTAACAAAACCTGGTGATTGCTCCATAAAAATAGTCTCCTCATGATCACTATAAAGGAAAGCATTTTTTACATCAAGATGAAGAAGAGGCCTATTATATATGGTTGTTAATGCAATGAGATCATAAACAGAAGTCAATTTGGATACAAGAGAAAAGTTTTTTTTACTATAATCTACACTATACAATCGTTTATAACAAGTAGCTACCAATCGAGCTTTTAAACGATTAACCATGTCATCAGGATTGACCTTAAAATTGAACACTCGATGACAACATGCTATTGCCTGACCATGTGGAATAGTAATTAAGTCCTATGTATTATTAGCCTATAAAGCCAACTTCTTTTATACCATACAAGAATACTTATAATTTATATTGGAGCAACCCTTACGCTGATAGATCAAATGATTATGCTTTAGCTGAATATTTATAGAAAAAACACTAAAAGGAATGACTTATAGATAGAATAACAGAATATCTTTCTAAAAGTGAAGCAAGCCAATAAAAATTCAAGGAGAGCTTTTCTTCATGTGAATATAATAAGCTGAATACAACAAATTATTTGAGGTTATTAACGCCTTAGAGTGAAGAAAGAGACAAAGGTCGACTTCATGAATGAAGTGGCATTTTAAGAAGACAAAGATTTAGTTGCTGTTTTAGACAAGCAAGAATAACAGGTGAAAAGGATGATTGAAGAAGAATAAGAGGAGGAAACCTTTGTCCAATAAAAGAAAGTTGAATAATGGATAAAGGTTATTAAGGAAGAATAAGAGGAGAATCCAAATAAGGAAAATATTGATGAATTGTTAGTAGTCACCTTAAGTACGGAGGGTTCCAATTTTTGAAAAGACAAACTGTTTGAGTCAACCGAAGATTTAGGAAGTTTTATTATTCCTTATTCTGTTAACAATTTTTTATTGAGAAGGGCATTACTAAAGTCAATTGGATTTCTTAATTTGATAAATTTTGTCCTTAATATTATCTTCAACATGTGACTTATTCATAAGCTACGAAACTAATATGTGGAGTAACGAATGGAAGCAAACCACTAATTGTAGACCCAGGTTGATGGTAAATATGAAAGTTCTGTCGAGCTAATGATGTTAAACATGCACTACTTGGGTGGCAACCTAAGAATTAGTTTAACCCTTTTATTCAAAGTTCTATTTCATTTTGTTTTTATTTTATTGTTATTATAGGATTTTATTAAATTATGATGTGTTTTATTTTAGTACATTAAGCATCCTGAAGAGGTTATACATAATTATTGTGTTAGGGTAAATGTGTTAAAGTTTCGTAACTTTGAGAGCAAAACTTTTAAGTTTGTTCGCCTATTTTTCATGATGCATAAGCTTGTGTAGACTTACACAGTTAGATACATGCTCGTGTAACAGACCGTGTAAGTCCGTGATAGGTTACAAGCCATTCTCTAGAATTCTACCATGTAGCTGACCTTGTAAATCTATGACAACCCTTTAAATTTACCCTACCTCTTTCCTTTTTCTCATTCTCTCTTCTCTCTATACTCCCTCACCATTGCCACTCTTCCTCTCCAACCTAAATTTTTATGTTTTTCTTAAAAATATGCGACTCCCAAGTAAGTATTCTTATTGATTTCACTTCTTTATGCATAATAATAGGGTATTTTGCAAATTTTAGGAATTTTCACCCCCAAAATGCTAGGGTTAGGCTTTTGTGATTTTGGATAAATTTGCTTGATTTTATGGTTAATTATGGTTTAATAGTTCAATTTTATCCTTACCCATATGATTTATTGATTCCATTTGACGAATTGCATTCTAATTAGATGAAATTTCACTTGGAATTGCGGTTTGTTCGATTTTTGCTAACTAATTGTCAAGTTGTGATGTTTTTGCATGAAATTAGGATTAATTAGTTATTTTTATAGTTAATTGGAGTTTTTTATTCTTTAATTTGGTTTCAATTTTGATTTTTATATCAATTCAATATTTAATTTCATTAATTTTGTGTAATTGTTAGATTAGGTTTGTTAATTTTGAATATTAGGGTTAATTTTATAATTAAATTATTAGATTATTTTTATTTGTTAATTAAAATACTTTTAATTTTAATTTTGTGATTAATTATGTTATTAGTTTTTAATTTTTATTGTTATTTTATTTTATTGTTTATGTTGAGTTATATGTTTTGATTTTTATTATATGTTAATTTTCATTGCTAGTGCATTTTCACATTTTAACAATTTAGTGAGCATAAGAATTAACTGTGGGGAAGGGGTATTTTTGTAATTTATCTGTGATTGTCTCACCTTTATTAAAAGTTTCAGGCACAATGACAGGAGCGTGACGAGCAAAAAAGGTAACTAGGAAGCGATAATGAGGAGAAGGATCCTTTAAAAACACAAGGGGAGCTCACATAGTCCAACCACTAGAGCGACCTCTGATGTTACTTTTTAATATTTCGATGCTTGAGGAGTAGTATCAATGGCTAAGGCTATGTTTGGTTGGAGGTTTTATAATGGAATGGAATGAAATGTAATATTATTCCATCATTTGAGAGGAAGTTTTATAATGGAATGGAATGGGATGAGATGGAAGAGGAGGGTTTCATATTACATCTCATTCCACCCTAAATAGTAAAAATGAAAAACCTCCGATTTAGGCGGTTGAGGATGGAATGTAAAATGATAAACAACTTTACACTATATTACATTATAAACCCTTCATCCAAACAACATTTCACTATATTACATTATGAACCCTTCCATTCCTCTCAAGCAATAGTTTTCTAATATTACATCCATTTATATTTCATTCCATTATAAACTATTCCATTCCATTCTATTCCATTCTTTATGTCCAACCAAACATAGCCTAAAGGAGAAGAATTTCATAATAGGCCACAATATTGACTGGGAGGCATTGGTGCAGGTCTGTTTGGTCCAAAAGGTTCGAGACCTTATTAACATTGGAGCATGGTCCTGATTTTTCAAAAACGTGGATCCCTCATACTGACAACTAACGCTTGAGGTACTCTCCATTTTCTTCGGGGAGAAAGGATGTCACAATTGGGACCAGCTAAACATTATCCAATTCTGGCTACTAGGGGAGATGGCCTACATGAGCTATTTGGAGTTCTCCATCATGACGAGGTTGTACGATCAATAATTTTTGGGGTCTCTGACTTATTTATCCTTGGGGATAGACTTCTCGTATAGGATGTCTTTTTGTCATTTTTGGAACACTATTAGTGAGGATGGAGATTACAACCCGAACAGATATGAGGAATTGTCTATATGACACCCGATGCTTAGATATATACATGGAGTTTTGATTCACACATGGAGTGGGTAGGGTAACAGTGAACATGAGTGAGAGAACGCTAATACATCTGGGGCATGCATTAGCCTAGTACATCTAGTGTTAGAGTGAGGAGAATAAGTTCAACATGATTTGTGTTAGACATTATGTGACTAGACTTGCACAGTGGATTGGTCTTCAATATACTTCTAACAATGCAACTAGTGGGTACCATGGCAGTGCTGAATCTAGGTGTGATTTAGCATATTTATATGGCAGGTAGACAACAAGGACCTATGGGTGACATCTATCGCTTGATCGAAGTTCCCAATGAGCTAGCCGTATTAAAAGGAACTAGGGAGGAGCCACGTATAGTTAAGCAGCCACCACAGTTGCTTTAATTGCCATCCTAGACGGGAGGAGTTGCACAAGAGGAGGATAATGCGAAAGTACCCAGAGTGTGGACACCACACCTGGACAAGCTAAAGATAGCTCAGATAGAGAAATACATAGGGCAGCTTATAGGTACTCAATGTACTATCATAGTACAATAAACAAAGATTGTGGAAAGGATAGGGCCTGCTCAAGGTCTATACTAGAAGGACGAGGGACCTTTTGATACAGATGGCGAGCCATCAAGGGATGACTTTTCTGCCTCCACCATGTGGAGCAAGTATATCATCTTTAGCCCTCCCCATTTTGAGGCTATAAGACCCGAGGACCCTCCATCGATGGACATGTAGGAGTTACAACAAGATTGAGATGCTTTAATTTTATTTTGCTCTTTTCTTTTTCTCAGTATTTGTGTTATTTTTTTTATTTTCTTCCCTTTGTTATTTTATCTTTTCTAAACATTAATGCAATGTTATTTTCATTAATGTCATTTTTATTTCCATGTCCCTTAATTATTTTTGTTATTTTTTATTTGTTATTTGTTATTTGTTATTTTCTTTTATCTTTTTATCTTTTTTTATTTATATTTTTCAAGGATGGTTATATCTAACATCAGATGGATCCCTCATCAAATTTAGAATTATATAATTCTTGTTACTCAGGGAAGTACAACTTTCTTACCCTTTCTTACTTTTTATTTATCTGTGCTTATATTGTGTACATTAGGGACAATGTATAATTTTAAGTTTAGGGAAGAGATTTCCTACGCTTATTATAATCTTTATTATAAAATCTTATTAACTGATATTTCAAATCAGTTAAAATATATCCAAAATACTTGAAATCGTTATTGATTGTTGAATTGAATTAGTATGCAAAAGGATAAAAGTTAAAATAAACTTGCTTTTATAAGTTATATTGTTGTTTGTGGTCATTGAAATAGTTAATTTGAAGTGGTCATTGAAATAGTTAATTTGAATGAAAATCGTATATTATTTACACACATAAGACCCTTTTTGTGAGCTTTTGATCCTAAGAGCAAATACATATTTTTTTTAGCTCTTTTATTGTTTCATATATGTTATCATGCATAATTGGATAATTTTAGAACTTGCTTTTATTATTCATATTGAGACCACATTTATTAAATTAAAAGCATTGAAATGGTAAAGGCATTTAGATTCAACATTTTCTTAGCCTATTTTCTTTGTAATTACCCTACCTTATTAAATCCCTCAGGAGTAACTAATTTTGAGACTTAGTCTTTTTCATTGATTATAAACACATTATTAGCCTAACCTTATTTTTCTTGAAGCTTTTTTATCAATTTGAACCCTGAAGGTTATTTCCATTACTTGATTGCTTGAAACTTGAGTTTCAAAAGGTCTAATATTTCTTTAATTGTTGGTACATAATGACTGCTTAAATAATATAATAAATAAAATAAGATAATATATGTTGCTAGCACGAAAAAAGGTGTTTAAGTTATGGTACTAATGAACTTATGCTATGAAGGACCTATATTATGAAAGAATAAATTTCTTGTAATTTTGTTTTTGTAAATTTCATTCAATTTTACCACCCTTTTTATTATCCATATATAACTCACCTCAGCCCCATTAAAACCTTGCAATAAGACCTTTTGATTTTTGTTTCTATTTTACTTATAAGTGGTGGAGATATGATTTTATTGCAAGCTTATGGTTAAACATTTGAGAGGTTTTACAATTTTCAGCCTAAACACTTGAGTGCATTGAGTGAAACCTTAGTGAGGGGGTAAAAAATTTGTGCCTTTCATTTCTAAAAGATTATTAATGAGATTATTATTGATATTGACTATTGAAGGTTAGTTCTAAGATGACTTGAATTCTATTATATGTTAATTTGATCAATATGATATGAGGATTTAGAGTGTGAATGGATAGATTGAGGTTAAAAAGGGATGGATGTTTATAAGAATAATGATTTAGATTGTGATATGCTTAAGGATAGTAAAAGCTTAAGGTTGGGGATGTTTAATTATTTTACTATATTTATATACCCATAGTTAATGTGTTTTGATTGTTATTTAATACTTTTATAGCATTTTTGGTACTTAATTTGTTTCAAGTGTGTTTGTAGGTGATAGTTGCCTTCTTGGACTAAAAGGAGGAGAATTTGGATAAAATCGTGGCATGGAATGAATATTTGAAGCAACTAGGACCTACACAACTGTGTACATTGATTGTGTAAATTTCTATAAATGTGTGGAGATTTGAAGAATATTGTTTCTAGTCATGTGAAGTTACACACTCGTGTATGTTGATATACATAGTTGTGTATGTTTCTTGTATAATTCTCTGTGCCTATGTAAAATCATAAATTCAAATGTTTTTAGAGATATAAAGTCTCCTACATGACTGTGTAAGTGACTGCATATATCCTAGAAACCATATTTTTTACTATAAAAGGACATAAACTGAGACAAAACAGAGAGGATGCAAGTTTTAGAGCATTTTTGAGTTATAAGAAATACAGAGTAGTGACATTTTTGAATAGAAGACAAGTAAAACATGAAGATTACGACACAAGATCTGATAGATAGCAACATTTAATCTGAATTGCAAGAAGATTCGTTACAGTTAATCTGAATTGTAAGAAGATTCATTAGAAGAAAAAGGGAGATTTAGAATATAATTTCTTTGTTTTATATTTATTCTTCTAAATGTTTTTTGTTGATTTCATTTTCTATGGATAAGAACTAATTTGTTTAGTGCCTAGGTGTGATGAACCCTAAGTTGTGATAACAATATGATTTAATCTTTTATTTAATGCAATTTTAATAATTGATTAATTGAGATTCAATTATGCTTTTTATTCTTGGTCTAATACATCTAGAATATTAGTTCATGATTTGATTTTATATGATTGAAATTAAGGACATCATTTTATGTGAATAGAACTATCATATTGGAAGGACTTGCATGTAAACTGAGAGATAGGTCAATGTAAATCCTCTAGATTAGGGTTAAACCTAATAGTGAAATTCATGAATTGATACTACAATCCTAAGGGTTTTAGCTAGAAAAAGATTTGTGGTAATCAACTGAGGGATTAGTTATTAATAGTCTTAAGAAAGATATTAACTTAAGATAGGAATTTTCGCGGTCCAATAATCAATAATTCAATCGAATGATAAAGGGTAAATACTTAAGATTTCTTAAAGGGATTCATCACTTAGGTACTATTTGCTTAATATTGACTTTTTGTAGTATTTTTCCTTTGACTGAATTCATTATTATTTTAATCTTAGTTTAGTTTAGTTTAAATTTTAATTAAATTCAAAATTTGATTCGGTGGTTAGATAATAGGAAAAAGGAGAATACTAGTACTTACAATCCTTATAGGATCAACCAGTATTTGCCAATGCTAGCTACAACTATACTATACACTTACAGTTAAAAAGTTACAAAATCTTTATAATTATAAACACAATCAATCATCAATCCCATGAGTATTGTAAGTACTAGTATTAACCCTTTTTCTATTATTTAACCACCAAATTTGTTTATGAATTTAAGTGAAATTAAACTAAACTAACTCAACTAAAGTTAACACAATAATAAACTAGGATAAAGAAAATACTATGATTAGATAAAATAAAATAAGTAGTAGCTTGGTGATGAATCCCCTAAGATATCTTAAACACTAACTCTTTATCACGTAGTTAAATTATTAATTATTATACCGTGTAAATTCCTATCTTATGTTAATATCTTTATCAAGACTATTAACAACTAACCTTTAGTCAATTAATTGAAATCTTTTTATAGTTAAAAACCCCTAAGATTGCATTACTCGTTTTGTGAATTTTACTATTAGTTTTGGCCTTAATATAGAGGATTTATGTTGACTTATCTCTAAGCTTGCATGGAACTCCTTCCAAATATGGTAGATCTATTCAGATGAAAGGATTTCTTAATCTCAATCATATGAAATCAAACATTGGACTAATATTTATGATAGATTAGTTCAAGAATATAAATGCATAATTGAATCATAGAAAATTAATTAATAAAATTGCATTGAATAAAAGATTATATCATAGTTTCATTTGAACTAAAGGTTGAAAATACTTAGGCACTAACCAAATTAGTTCTGAAACATAAAAAACAAATTCAATATCAAATATTTAGAAAAACAAATAGAAATAAAAGAATTTATATTTTATCTCTCCCTTTTTTCTCTAATGAAATCTTCTTACAATTTGGATTGAAAGTTGCTCTATATTGGATCTTGTGATGTAATCTTCCTGTTTTCCTCATCCTTTATTCCTAACTACTTCTTCTCTGGTGTCTAATACAACTTTAAAATGCTTCTTCATTGTTTTGCCTTCATAATTTCCATTTATAATAAAAAGCTAGGGTTTCTATAATATACACAATCACTTACATAGCTGTGTAGGTGATCGTGTATCTCAAAATTTCCTTTAAATTGTAATCTTACATAGTTGTAGAAGCTTACACGAGTAATATAAACAGCTGTGCATGTCAACATACATGGGCATGTATCTTCACCTAGGCATAAACAACATCTTCGAAGCTTCACATGTTTATAGTGACTTACACGATTCCTATACACGACCATGTATCTCCAAAGTTGCTTCAAATATTTGTTTTATACCTTTATTTTACCTGAATTCTTCTCCTTTTAGTATATGAAGGCAATTATCACCTAAAAACATACTTGAAGCAAAATAAGTACAAAAAGTACTATAAATGTTAGATTCCCATATCGATTGGAGAGGGTGAAGTAGGCCTTATAAGGCTATAGAAACCTCTCCCTCACAGACACATTTTTCCAAGGGTGGGAAGAGCAAAACCATGAGGGCTTGGCTGGGCCAAAGCCCAAAGCAGAAAATATCTGTAAGTTGGTGGTCTGGGCTGTTAAAATAAAATTATTAAATAACATGCAAAACACACTAAATATGGGTATATAAATATAGTCAGTTAATTGTTTATAAATTTTCCTTAACCATAGAATGAGAGATCTAGAATATATTTCAGCTAAGGATGGGGGTTCTACTCCTCCTAATATTTATGCTCATATAGGCTCAAATAGTGTTTTGATCTTTCTAAAAACATTATAGTGACAATGTGTTCCCTTTTGGATTTGCATCTCTTTAACTTCAGATGTAATCGGTAATAGAGAATTCAACTCCTCAAATGCACCCCAAAGTATTCAACCAAACTTCCTTCCTATTTGAACTAAAACAACTCGATAGAGAAGTCATACATACGAAGCATATTACTGGAGTAAAGAAGCTTTACATAGTCCCAAGCTTGCTAGCAAATACTGACATGAGAAAATAGGATTAAGATTTCAAGTTCCATATAATCAAAAAATAGTATGTAGTAATTATGGATCATCAACTTGCAAATTTTCCAAATTTTTTTGGCAGTTGGGGGTTCAAATGTTAGATGGGATAACTTTCTTTAACCTCTAAAGAAAAATTCTACATTTTAAGACCAAAAAGAATAGTTGTTACCATTCAAACATTGTTTGCTGAATCACAAATTTGGAAAATTGATTGTTAAGACAATTTTTGAAACACTCGTCAATGATTTATTACTAGAATATGACATCTTCCTAGTATATTTGATGAATTTTCTGACTAACAAACACTAGTAACACTAATGACAATGTTTTAAAATATATGAAAGACTTTAATCCTATCAAAATACCTAGGTTTTGGTTGGTTTTGATATATAACAAGACCAAAACTTCGCTCAGGGTGAAGACGCTAGCTGACCCATCAGATTATCATCGCTAGTGGTTACCAGATGGTGGTACGTGAAGTCCATGCACCAGTGTGTGGATGATTTATCAACGTCACCGTCAGTACCATGGTGGTCATTGACACCTCTTCGTTGCTTCTATGTGTTTGGTTTTCGGTTTGGGTGAGTGGAGATAAGGGTTTTGGATAGGTAAAAAAGTTTTAGAGTTTTACAGTAAAGTAGGTTTTGAGGATTTAGGATTAATTTTGCTCTAATACCATGATAAAGTCAGAGAATGGTAAATGAGGCTTGATAACATCTCAAGACTCTCTTAGCTTTTATATAGAACCAATTAGACAAGGAAAATATCTTAGGAATAAAGAGGAAATCATACTTTTCCTAATATAGATAATTCCTAACAGTAGGATTAACAATATGTTTCAAAATGATGGTTTCATTTTTGCAAAAATTTTGTGGCTATAGATTTCTTTTTGTATGATTTCGTGAAGCAATTACATATTGGAATGATAAATCATCACTTTCAATGGATTTCTCACACTTTGAACTTCTAATTGTAGTGGTGTCACACTGACTTTGCAAGTCTTCCTCTTTACAGATAAGTGAGTTAATGGATACATGATTCACCAACTTATATTTTTTATTGACATCTTACTATTTATATATTGGAAAACCCTTTTATTTTCTTATCCGATTACCATTATAATATACTCTATGTTGGATTATTTAGCTTGGATGGCTTTTATTAAGTTTCCTTTTTCTTCTTTTCCATCACTATTTTAAGATAGATTTATGCTTAGGTACCTAACTTTAAAAAAAAAAACAAGAGGATGGTACCACAGAACTCCTAAATGAGCATAGTAAAAATGTATAACAATCGTCCCGTTCACTTTAGGCAAAGATAACAAGTAGACACTAATTTTAGATGCCCCATATTCACCTATCAATTACCAAGATCAGAGGAAGCCAACTTCTCAAATGAGAGATTCTATATATTTCGATATTATAAAGTAAAGGGTGTTTTATCCTCTTCTTAAACTTTAAGTCAAATATTTCAATATGAGAAAATAATATTTGATAAGTTTCTCAACCTTACATAGATATTTGGTTGATTTGTGAGATAATTATCAAATACAGGGATTGCCAATCTTAAAATTCAGACTAATAGAATATAAAACAATCAAACCTCAATTAATAAGTCAATAATCATGAATCAAATAATCGTCATCGTAAGAAATGTTATAAGAAAGAAGGATACATTCCTAATTTCTTATTCTTACATGTCTAGAAGAATAACTTGAAAGATCCAAAGACTACTAAATTTGAGTTTGAATCATAAAAAGATATCTTATAAATAACAATATTCATATTCTTTCAGAGATAAATCGGAGCAATCAAATATATCATAAGTAATTAAAAAATATTATCTTAAATTATCAATCAAGTATGAGATAAGAAATCTTCAAAATTACAGTTCCAAAAAATAAATATTTTCCATAAAAGAAAATAGGTATCCTTATTGGGATTAAAAAAAAGGGAGGAAAAAGAAGAAGTCTATGCTAATTAAAGACTAGGTTCTAATTATTTTAGTTCATGCTTCTTGCAAATACATCTAAAAGGCAACTTCTCTATTTAATTCATGTTCTATGAAATAGTCTTACATCTCATAAGTTCAGTTTCAATTATAACAATATCAGTAAAATTAATTCTTTCTACGATATAAATTCAAGTTACATACATGCCCATCATTTAGCACATACAAATGTTTAGTTTATATCACATTTCACTATTTAGTATGCCATAATCCCTAATGTTTAAATTCATAAGTTGGTTGTAGCTAATTCTTTTCTTGAACAACAATAAGAAGATTCTTCTATTACTCAAACACCATCAATCTTAAGTAACTACGATAATAGAGTGAATGGGGCATAGCAATAAAAAACCATAATATAATTTTTTTTAGTCTCCCGATTAACCAAAACAACAAGCTTCACACTATTTTATGCAATAACCATTTAGTACACCCATCGAGTAGAAAAAATTGACAAGGATAAAAGGATCCCAAAAATTAAGAAGGGAAACAAGACTCCTAAGTCTCAACTAACAAAAAATAACACTTCTTAACTACTAGCATTTTCATAAAACAAACTTAATGATGGAAACACTCATTAAAAGAAGAAGTATCAATAAAAACCACATAAGAAAAAAAATCAAACCTATTTTATAAGTAACAACTGATATATTTTTAAAAAATAAGAGACCTAAAAAAATTAAATACCTATAAGCAAGGCCTTTGCTGTACAATAGAATTACACTTAACATACTAATTTATGCCAACTAACTATGCAACCCCCAATCGCATTAAAAGCACACCAATATAAAAATTTATTACTTTTCAATTGCAAATAACTAATTATACTAACCTATCTATTAGCCAAAAAAAAAAAGGAAGGAATGCGTAAAAAAATAAAATTTTGGGAATGAAGCATTGTAATAACAACAAGATCATACATATAGCTTCATGAAGTTTAGGTTACTTTTATAGTTTAATCTCTTAAAAGAAAGATACAAAAAATTGAAGCTTCTTGTTAAATTAGGCTTCTTATTTCCCTTTTACTTAAAAATTGGAGATGTAGGTGCATCAAAAGTCTCTAAAATTTTGTTTTTACTAGATGGTGTTTCTTATTTCTTCCCTCCACCAAAGTAGTAACTACCAAACTATGATCTCAACTTAGATACACTCATTGATGGACACTCATGCACTGAAAAAAGTGGAATAGTATCTTCTAAATTGATGGGAATTGTTTACGAACTCATAACTATATTAAGTATGATCTCAGTGTCTTCAATCAATGCTGGATCACTCATAACTAATAATGTTATAATTATAGTGAACACCCAAACGACTTCACTTTTTTGGATGAAAGAAGACAAGAAAAGAACCTAAATTTTTTAAGGAGTTTAAAGAATTTTAGGCTATAACGTAAAGAAGAAAGGGTGGAGAAGAAGGAACTTAAAGAATTATGGATTAAAACATAAATAAGAAAGAATAGAGAAGATGTTTACAGAATTATGGGCAAAAAGTTAAGGAAGAAACAATGGAGAAGAAGAAATGTTTGATCATAACTTTCTAATCCAATTTGATTGAAGTTTTGAAGGTTTAATAAAATATTCCAATTTGTAACTTAACTAGTTGGTTTTGGATTTAGAAGTTTTCACAAGTATCCAAACTAGCTAATTGGTCGATTTCCAGTTAACTCTCTTGAATTGATCGATTTGGTTTAATTTTTAATTCATTAATTTTTACAATTCTTGATAAAATATGCTCATGTTTTATTTATTTAAGTCTATTAGGGATAGATATTGCTTTAAAGTTCCTCTATATTTCTAACTTTGCTTAACTTATATATAAACTTTTAATTCCAAGCTTATCTTAATTACAATCCCTAATTTTAATCTTTTAATATAAAACTCAATTAGAATTTGTCAATTACTTTCAATTTATATCAACTTAAAAGAAAATTATTGTAAGTTATATAAATATTATACATTCTATAAAAATTCTCCCGTATTAAGATAATTCTTGTCCTCAAGCATACAATAGTTCAAACTCATTAAACTTCCTTTTTTTACTACCTTTCCTTTTATCAAATTATCCATAAACAATTCTAAATCATTACGTCTTACAAAATTTAGTCAAATTAATAATTAAGAAAACAAGTATTTGATAGAATGAACTTTTTAAAATCAACACAAATAACCCATTCTCTCAAAGATCTTAAAATTAAAATACGTTAAGATTCGAGAACCTTCTCTTGGATTTCAATCTATACACTTAGAGTATCATTATGTTCTCAAATCAAAATGTAGAATGATACTACCATAATCTTTTTAATATGCATGTCTCCATGATATAAAACGAATATGATGCATTAAAAATCTAATTGTCTTTAATAAGGTGTAACTAGGATTCAATAAGGTTTGATAAGAAAGAATTTTGGATGAAATTTTTAAAGGGAATAAATAAACTTAGTGCATTAATTTCAACATTAATGATATTGAGATTTTTTTTATGATCTGATGAGCTGAATAAGAAGTATTTTATCAAGGTGAAGTGATCATAGTTAAACCAAGGAAAGCTGGAGTCTAAGGCATTATTTTATTGTCATTATCAAATAAAACTCTTATAGCTAGCAGAATTTGGAGAATCTTGACTGACAAAAAGACTCTTTAGGTTCAATAGATACACACCTATTTTCTTAAGGGTAAATTCAAAGGAAAGTCATAATTAAAGCCACTCATTCCTGGTTTACGACTCAATTACTCAAGACTAGGGACTTTCTGAACATCAATATTGCTTCCATAATTGGAAATGGTGAACAAGCATCTACGTGGTTTGACAATTGGAGTAAATTAGGTCCTCCCCATAGGGCCAACTTACACCTAACTTTAAGGCACCTTTTCCCTAATTCTTTTAAGATTAAGGAGCTAATAAATGGGTGTTAATGGGCCTCTAATGCCTATGAGCTTGGGAACTGCATTATAGACCACAAGTTTAATCAAGATATAAGATTCTTATTCTTGGTAGAAACACCTTTCTAGAAAATTTACTAATGCCTCCTACAAGAGCTCTTTTTTTACCTAAATTTGTAGAATATGGATTGGTGTGAGATTGTTTGGTGCAAAAAGATTCTTCCTAAAGTATTTTCTCTTATGTGCCCTGTTTGCAAACAAAGACTAAGGACATTGGATAAGCTAAGTTTTCTTAGTGTCGGAAAAATTTATTGCTTATATAATAATGATCATATAACCTATCAGCATCTACTTTTTAACTATAGATTCTTAACACACATATGGACCCTTATATGGGCACTATCTATACTCTTTAAGGCTAGCCTTAATTATTATGACATCTTTAAAAGGCTAGAACAAGAGAGGAGAGCAATACATGAAGATAATACTATCTGAATTATTACTTGTGGAACAAAAATGTAATACTATATGAATTATTACTTATGGAAGAAAAATGTACACTATATTGAAGAAAAGAAAAACTAGGATTTTCCAAGAAAGTAAAAAAATAAGGAATATATAACTCAAGAATTAATCTCTTGAATAAAAGAAAAATTATTAGTGAATCATCTTCATGCCACTTGTAATTTTGAGATAGCTTCATCTTAGTCACTTTAGTAACTTAATCAATCTACAATGATCTAAGTTAGAGTAGCCTTAAGAGATGATGTTCTTATGGCCTTAGCTTCTAATTTGCTTGTGAGGCTAAGGATATTTAGCTTGAGATTGCTCTGTAACTTCTTCTTGTCAATATATGCTTGTTTGAGACTGCCCCTTGTAAACTCTAATTCTTTTATAATGCATTATTTAACTTCCAAAAGAAACATTAATGATTTTTTAGAAGTTAAAAATTCCATTCTTAGTAATTGAAGTTTTTATACAAAAATTCAAGCATATATAAAGGAGCACACAGACACTCCCTTTGCTACAAATAAAACCTATTAAAACCTTTAAAACTACATTGTTTAACATTTGAAAATATAACTCCTAATAAAGAAACATGTGCTATCTAGAAGGGTTACTGATTATCTTAAAGATATATTGTCTAGATGAATAGCAGATAAACAGATAAGGCATTTCCCAAACCTTTTGTGTGATAATTCCATCTTCATGTAGTTAAATTAAGATGCTAGTGTAAATTGTCTCTAAAGGTAAGCTTCCTTACATTTATTATTTCTTTGCACAATCAAAAACCTTATCTAATGATTCTTGAAAACTCTAGGTTCTTCTCTTGAATGTGTATTTGGATTCTTAGATTAAGTCTTCTTCCCAATTAGCAATTTACTTCCTATTAATTGTGCTTCAATGTGTAATAGGAGGTTTCATATTGTTAATTTATTTAATCAGCTGTAATTTCCCTTTCTATAGGGAAATTCCATCTCCTAGCTAGGCTAGTGGAAAGGCAATTTCCCATATTCCTTTCCAAGATGATTTCTTTAATTCAGTAATAATTTATTTAGTTTATTTCATTAAAAAATTCTTCTATTTTGCTCTTTCAAAATTACTTTGATCAAGAAATCAAGGGTAATCTTAAAGAGGGTCTATTTATGTCCTTCCTCTTGGCATTATAGCATCATAGTCTAAGATATCTCTCCTACTTTTCTACCCTTCAACTTCCCCATATAATATAGATATCTCTTTCTAGATTTTCCTCGAATAGAGACACTAAAAATAGAGGTTCTCAGTGCTCTCTTCTTCCTTCCTGTAGAGTTCTTAGAACTTGTCTATGGTCATAGACTTGGATAACCTATCCTTAGTGCTAAGTCTGCCTTTGATTAAAAGACAAGTGAAAATTGAAGCTCTAGGATTTGATAAATCCATCTAGACCATTCCTAACCAGGGAACTTTTGGATTACTTGGTAGTAGGCTCTCCTGACATGATTTGAAAGCAAATAGACAAGAGGAGTGACATGTCTATACTGATTTATCCTATTACAAAGGTTGCAGATTAATTTGTAATTTTTCCCTAAGGTGAGGGTTAGCTATAAGATCCTTATGAATGGAGAGTGCTTTTAAAAATATTAGGTTATCCCCAATATGTTTTCTTAGGAATGTGTAATCAGTTGATTAATCTAAAACCAAGTAGGCTTACCATCACCCACCTGCTTCTTGAAGGCCTTTCTACATATTCCTTCGAATTTATTTATGTGTTTTGTGGTCCATGAATTTCAGTCTTTATCTTCCAATTACATGGGTATTTTTGATGCAATAAGATAACACACATTTAACCCAAAGGGACTTAGTGTCAGTGAGTAGTCTCCAAAATCTTTATCGCATTTTAGTCTTATTCATGCTCCTTATAGGGATTATCCTTAAACCTCCTCCTTTGGATTTACAGAATTCAGACCACTTGACTTTAATCAAATATTGTCGTGACCAGATGAATTTCCCCATTGTCTTACTGATTTCCTTTGTTAAAGACTAGTGAAACCATAGGTGAGTTGTCCAGTAAGTATGGAGATTGTAAACTACTAAGTTAACAACCTGGATCCTTCTTACTATAGAGAGTGTTTTAACCCTTTCAAATAGATAATTTTCTTTGTATTCATTGTAGCAAAGGCTTGCAGTCATTGAATGAGAGACTTCCAATTGTCAAAAGAGTCCCAAGGTATGTAGTAGGTAGCATACTCCACTCCAATATAGTGCAAGCAGCTAGGGGTCTAGATAATGATTAAGCTCCTTTAGAGATTATTAGCTTACTTTTCTCCTTGTTCATGTCTAGGCCTAAAATTGCACCAAGGGTCTTTAATGCCTCTATAAGGATAAAAAATGATCTACTTTTAGCTCTAGAGAGCAAGATTCAGTCATCTATAAAAGACAAAGAGACAATTTTCTGGTTTTTGCACTTTATAGGGAATTTGAAGCCTTTGTCCCTAATTGAAGCTTTGATTAGCCTTATTAAGATCTCCATTACTAGGGTAAATAGTTAGGGGGATAGTGGATCCCCTAGTCTTATACCCCTACCTCTTGTTATAACATTTGTTGGGTCCTCGTTTATCATGAAACAATAAAAAACTATATTTACATATTGTTTTATCCAATTGATGAATTTCCCTGGTGCTCTAAAAGCCTTAAAAGTGTGTAATAGGAAGTCCCAATTGACCTTGTCAAATGCCTTAGGAAGTCACTTTTAGGGCATAATTTTCACTAACTCTTTTCCTTCTATAGCCTTTAAAAAAACTCCTAAGCCATTAGTATATTGTCCCCCATAGGTCTGCCACTTATGAAAGCTCTTTGTGTTTCATCCGTTACATCCACCACTAGAGGTTTTAGTCTATAAACAAGGAATTTTGCTATGACCTTGTAAATAGTAATACATCAAGAAATAGGCCTATAGTCCTTGATTGAGTTAGGAGAGCTCATTTTATGTACTAATGTAATTGCATCCCTTTAACATTAATCATTTTCTAAAAAACTCCATAATAGCCTCAGTCATTATAAATTTTGTTCATTCCCAAGTCTACTGGAAGAAAAAACCATTAAATATATCTAGTCAATGTGCTTTTTGTGGATAAAGGGAGAGCATTGGTTACTTTATTTCATTAGCCTCAACATATTTAATGAGAGAATAAAAAAATCAGTAGAGATTTAATAGGAGATAATACTATGAATTTCTTCCAAATAGGAGGTGACAAATGATTCTTTTCCAATTGTTGGAGAGTTGAATATGAGGATCTCATTTTGTATTTTTTATCTCCCTCTTAGAGTTTTGTAATGTCATCAGTTAGGGTGGCGATATTTCTATAATTCCTTCTTGCCAAAATAGCTCTATAATAGTATTGAGTATTCCTTTAACCCTCTCTAAGCCAAGTGACTTTAGATCTTTGTCTCTGTAGGGATTGGTGCACTTCTAGAGTTCTGACATCGTGGCTCAATGTTGTTACCTCTTCATCTCTTAAGTGTGGGTCTTGTGGATTCCCTTCTAGTTTATTTTTGGACTTCCACTAAGCTTATTCTCGCTTCCTTCATGTTGGTTTCAATATTGGAAGCTTGTATTGTCTTGAGGTTTTTGAGCTCCTCTTTGATCCTTTGTAGTTTCCTTATGTAAATGAACATCTCAATGCTTGTGTGAGTATTATTTAAGCCCCTCCTTATGGCATTCCCAAAACCTTCCACTCTAACAAAATTTTGAATGGGTACTTCCTTAGAGTAAACCATCTTAGATTTTGAACTAGGATAGGAGTATGATTTGAAAATAAATGACTCCTAAAATTTGTTATACTCTTTGGAAAGGCCTATAGGCAGGGTTCACTTACTAATGCTTTATCAAGGTTTTTTTCCTGATCATCTATCTCCTTTCCTAATTTTTTGTCCATGTTAACATAGCTCCTTGTCCTTTAAGTTCAATGATCTGGGTAGTTTCTGCACAATTCCTGACAAAGAGAGGTCCACGAAGGTGTTCTTTAAATTTATGGTTCAAAGCATAAACAAAAGATACCTGGTAGCTAATCCAAGAGTCCTTTAACTTGAATTTGATGTGGAAAATTGTTGCTCTATTGAAACAATTTCTAGCTTCAAAGATTTGGTATCATAGCTACCATAATCAGACCATTATAGTGATGATCTAGATTGGATATATAATCCCATTCTTCACCACAAAAATATTGGATTTCTTAGGAAAAAATATTTTATTTTAGTTTCTAGAAAACCAATCAAAACAAATTTGTTTTCCTTTTAGTTGATAGGTGTAGATTGCATTGTATTTTTATAAGTAATTTGATATGTGTTTATAATTTGATTATTTAGTGTGTGTTAAGGTTAAGAATTGTGTTAGTTCATAAATATTTGTGTTCTTTGGGTGAGAACATGTTTTTGAGCTTCAATTATGTATATATGAGGTGTCGTGATGAGTTTGTTAGTGTTTCAGGGCATTCGGAAGAGTTTTGGAGGAGACTCGAACAAAAAAAAAGCCCCAGGATCGTGGCAAGCAGGTCATGATCGTGATAGAAGCACCAACATAGGCCCATGATCGTGGCAAACATGCCATGATCATGATAGAAGCTCGAGCACAGGGCCATGATCATGTGGAATCTTCCATGATCATGATAGAGCGCAATCGTGGCCTGCGTGCAGACAGAAGCGGAGTCGCTTTCGGATTTAAGTTTTTGAGGGACATTTCGAACATTTCGAACTCCAAAAAGACACTAGGGTTACCTTAATTAGAAAAAACTATAAAAGTATTATGATTTAACCCTAGAAAGAAGTCTACATACAGCCTATACTTGAAAACCCAATAGGAGAGAGAGAAAGAAAAGAGAGAGAAAAGAAGAAGAGGAAGAAGAGGAGGGTTTCGATGCTGAAGCTTCCCAGAATAGGTGATCTCCCGACGCTGCTGCTTTCTTGAATCATCCAACCTAGGTTTCATTTCCTCCCCATTTACCTTTTTATTCATTTAATGTGTCAAGTTGAGATGGGTTGTATGGTTATGGATTTTGATTTTTCAATTATGTTCTAACTTTTCCTTTGGGATTTTGCTTATATTTAATGTTAATCTAGTTGAATTGTGTTTACTTGATTTGGGTTTTGTAATTGATTAATGTATTTGCATATTTCAGTAACAAACTGAGAGGGTGAACTGGATAAAAATGATTAGATTGGATTAACGAGAGTTAGGCTATCTAATTGACCACTTAATCAATCTAGTCGGTAATTTCATGGAGAGAGATCCAGTGCAAGACCCGATTGTTTATTAGAGAGCTTTATAACTAATTAGAATTATGGTTAATTTGTGAATTGAGAAATTGCAAGTTTATAATTCGATTAGGGTTTACAATTTAGGGAATGGTTATAACTTGAAAGAGAGTAATCAACCCTACAATCGCCTAGAACTGACACCCTATAAATGCAAAAATGGCTACATTAGCATTAATGATAGGTAAAATCCCCTCTTTTCTAATTTGATTAATTCTTTTGACAGATTTCCATTATTACATTATTTGTTTGTTGCCAGTTTGTTTAATTTAGTTTACTTTTCAGTTTATTATTCGAATTTGAGTCTTAAACAAAGCATAACCTGAACTAAGTGGTGTCGAAGCACAATCTCTATAGGACGATGTATGTTTTTTTACTACAAGTAACGACCTGTATACTTGCAGTTTTTAGTGTAAAACAAATAGTTTGTTTTTATAATCAATAAATTTTTGGCGTCGTTACCGGGGATTGTTTTGTTTAGCATCTTGTTTAGTTTAGATTTAAGAGTGTTCGATTTAAGAGTGTTCGATACTTTTCCTACTGATTTTGAAAGTGCATGAACATAAGGAACACGAGAAGGTCTAACGAGCTTAGTGAAGAAGAGTTTGCAGATATTATAAGGCACGAAAGAGAGCTAAGAAGAGTCAGACGTCAAGACAAAATATAAAGGAATATGGTAGAAAAAGGAATGCAAGGTTGAGTTGAGAGGACATTGATGGGCTTTATGAGGCCAAGTTTCAGTCGTCAAGGAGTTGTAAGGCTAGCAATTCAAGCCAATAATTTTGAGATCAAGCCGACACTTCTCAGCATACTTTAGAGTAGTGTACAATTTTATCGGCTATCCAACAAAGATCCCAACGCCGATATTGCAAATTTCTTAGAGATCTGTGATACCTTCATGTTTAATGGGATGTCTGATGATGCTGTGAGGTTAAGATTGTTTTCTTTTATCTTTAGTGATCGGGAAAAGGCATGGTATAATTCACTCAGTGCAAGCCAAATCCCTATTTGGGAGTAGCTAGCCCAAGATTTCCTGGCTAAGTACTTTCCCTTGACCAAGATAACATGAATCATCAAAGAGACCACAAACTTTCAACAAAGTGATGGGGAGTTATTGTATGAAGTCTGGGAGAGAATTAAGGAATTATAAGGGAGCTGCCCCTACCACAACCTTCCGAGGGAGTTTCTTTTATAGACATTCAACAATGGTGTAATTCAGAGCATAAGGAGAACAATATATGCAGTTATAGGAGGGTCTTTGATGAGGAAAACCATTGATGCAGCTTATGACCTTTTGGAAGAGTTGGTGAGTAATAGTTGTCTGTGGTTAAATCAAAGGAGTAGACAAGGATCCAAGAAGCAAAAAGGAATGATTCCACTTGACTCGGTGACAACCTTGTAAGAACAGATTGCTGCCCTTAACAAGCAATTGAGCAACACGCAAGGAGTTTTTTAATCTACAGTCAAGACCATGTAATTACAATGTGAGTTATGTAGGCAAGACAACCATGGCACAGTTGAGTGTTTCTTACTAGGAGTGAGTGGTACAAAACAAGTAAATTACTTAGGTCAACAGTAACGAGGTATCAATTAATACTCTAATACTTATAATCCTGGGTGAAAAATAACCAAAATATTTCGTGGAGTACTAACAATGTAGGTGGCCAAGTGAGAACACAAAGACATTTTAGATTTCAACAAGACTAACTTGGGTCTTTGGAGAAAAAAATGGACAAGTTAATGGATGTATTAGGTTTAAAGTTCTAAAGCCAAGAGGAAGGTCATAGAAGACAAGAAGAGAGTCAGAAGAATATAGAAGCAAAGTTTGACCAGATTACGAAGAACCACGCTAGATCCATCCATAACTTGGAGGTATAGGTAGGTCAACTTGCTAATGGTTTATCTTTTAGGAATGCAGGAAGCTTACCAAGAAACACTGAGGCTAATCTAAAGGAAAAAATTAAGGCAATCACACTTAGGAGTGGCAAGCAATTGGAGGATTCAAGTGTTCAAAAAGATAGCCAATAAAAGGAAAATGTAGAAGAGAAAGAAAAAGAGAAGCGATAGGTACCACCACCACCCTACAAGCCTAAGATTCGATATTTCGTAGAGGGTGAGACAACATCAAGTTGACACTCAATTCTCCAAATTTTTGGAGAAGTTGAAGAAACTTTAGATTAATTTATCTTTGGTGGAAGCATTAGAGTGTATGCCCAAGTATGCAAAGTTTCTCAAGGACATATTGACACACAAACGCACTTGGGAGGACAATCAGACGGAGAATTGTAGTTCGATCATCACAAGCACAATGCCTTCAAAACTACAAGGTCCAGGGAGTTATACTATTCCATATGTTGTTCGTGATTTTGAATTTTCTAAATGCTTATGTGATTTAGGCGTAAGAATTAACTTGATTCCTTTGTCTATATTCAGGAAATTGGGGCTAGGAGACATCAAGCCAACATCCATGCTTATCCAACTTGCAAATCAATCCATCAAGAAGCCATTTGGGGTAGTAGAAGATGTTATGGTAAAAGTGGATAAATTTATAATTCTTGTTGATTTTGTTGCGTTGGATTTTGAAGAAGATAGGAATTGTCCATTGATTTTAGGTAGGCCCTTTATGAATATTGGTTAGGCATTAGTTGATCTGCATGAAGGAAAATTGGTTTTAAGAATTGGTGATGAGCAGGTTGAATTCAATATGACTAAATCTTTGAAGAAGTCGGTGGATGGAAGTGCTTGTATGAAGATTGATGTTGTGGATGGTTGTTTAAAGGAGGTTGGTTATAAAGGAAGTTGAGAAAGTTGTTGAAGTGCATAGGGATGAGAGTGTGAGTGAAGAGGAATTATATGAGGAGGGTGAGTAAGAGAAGTTAGAGAGAGCGAATGCACCCACACCACCCTCCATTGTAAAGCCTCCCACTGTAAAACTAAAACCCTTACCTTCTCACCTGAGATACACATTTCTAAGCAAGGGCCAAACCTTACCCATCATCATTTTCAACTAATTGGATGTTGAGCAAGAAGAGAAAGTGGTAGATACCATTACGAAGAGGATGAGAGCCATGGGGTAGAAAATTTCTGATATTAGGGGGATTAGCCTTAATGTGGTGATGCATAGGATCAACCTCGAAGAAGGATGCAAGATAGCAAGAGAGAGGCAAAGAAGGTTAAATCCAAAAATGCAAGAGGTTGTGAAGAAGGAAGTGGTGAAGCTTTTAAATGCAGGTATTATATAC
This sequence comes from Erythroxylum coriaceum, assembly GCA_026874005.2. Lineage (NCBI taxonomy): Eukaryota > Viridiplantae > Streptophyta > Magnoliopsida > Malpighiales > Erythroxylaceae > Erythroxylum > Erythroxylum coriaceum. Next base: position 5,952,597 of record JANQAP020000068.1, read on the forward strand.
CTAATTTCAGATAGCGAATGGGTGAGGAGTTCAATGTGTGCCTAAGAGGGGAGGCATGAAAGTGATGCAAGCAATCATGTCATAGGCTGTGTACCCGAACAATGGAAAGAGAAGAGGTTACATGCAATTTACTACGCCAGCAAGACCTTGATAGAAGCACAGTTGAACTACACCACCACTGAGGAGTTGCTAGAAGTGGTATTTGCATGTGAAAAATTTCGTTCTTATCTTTTGGGCTCATAAGTTATTATTTTTATAGATCATATAGTATTGCGTTATCTCTTTGCAAAGAAGGATGCCAAGGCTAGGCTCATCCGATAGGTGCTTCTGCTCTAAGAATTCAACATTGAGATTAAGGATAATAAAGAAGTAGAAAATGTTGTAACGGACCACCTATCGAGACTTGAAAGGGAACAAAATGAAGAAGAAGAGGAAATTGAAGAGTGTTTTCCAGACGAGGCTTCAATGATGGTATAAAATCCTTTTCTTCCTTGGTTTACAGATATTGCTAACTATCTCTCTGATTTATTCTTCTCCCTAATCTCTCGAATCAATAAAAGAAGCGTTTCTTACTTTAATGTTCTTGCTATATTTGGGATAAACCTATGTTATATAAAATATGCGCTGACAGTTTGATTCGCAAGTGTGACCCTGAAAATGATCGAAATGCCTAAAATTTTGACTCAATGTTATAGTTCAATTTATGTCGGACACTATAGAACGAATAAGAAGGTTGCTCGCATTTTGGAGTGTGGATTCTATTGGCCAAACTTGTTTCAAGGATGCCTAAGATTTTGTATTACATTATGATAGGTACCAAAGAGCGGGCAATATTTCAAAGAGAGATAAGATGCCACTTTCAAACATCATGGAGGTGGAGATATTTGATGTGTGGCGTTAGATTTCATGGTACCATTCCCATCTTCCCTAGGTAACTCTTATATATTGGTTGGAGTTGATTATGTGTCTAGGTGGGTCAAAGCAATAGCTACTCCAATAAATGATGGCAAGGTGGTGCAAAGGTTCATCAAGAAGATATTTACTATATTTAAGGTGCCTAAAGCTATCATAAGTGATGGTGGGAGCACTTTTGCAACAAACCCTTTGAGGCTCTTTTGAGAAGATATAATGTTCATCATAAAGTAGTAAACCCTTACCATCCTTAAACGAGTGGCCAAGTGGAGGTGGTGAATAGAGAGTTGAAGAAGATTTTGGGGAAGGTAGTGAGCACTTCAAGGAAAGATTGGGCTTTGAAGTTGGATGATACGTTATAGGCTTACATGACAGCTTTCAAAACTTCGATAGGTATAACACCATATCGACTTATATATGGCAAAGCTTGCCACTTACCATTGGAGTTGGAGCATAAAGTCTATTGGGCAATTGGAACATTGAACATGGTTTGGAAGCTAGCAGGAGAGAAGAGATTATTTCAACTTGATGAATTGGAAGAGTTAAGATATGATGTATATGAAAATGCCAAGTTGTACAAGGAAAGGGCTAAGAAGTGGCATGATGGCCACATTAAGAAAAAGGAATTCAAGAATGGGGACTTGGTGCATTTATTCAATTCACCACTTCGGTTATTTCCCCAAAAAACTCAAGTCAAGATGGAGTGGCCCATTTAAGATTATTCAAGTGTTTCCCCATCGTGCTTTGGAGTTAGAAAATGAAAAAGGTGAAACTTTAAGGTTAATGGTCATAGGTGCAAGCTTTAATCTGGAGAGCCATTCTCACAAGAAAGGGAAGTACTTTCTTTTCTTTCATTTACTTTGCTTTTATTTCATATGGAATGGTCAAGCTAATGACCTTAACTTAGCATATTTGTCTTTCATTTGTTTATCTTTGTGTTAGTGTGGTTTTGTTTTGATTTGATGATATTTTGTTTGTTTTAACTTGTTTCACCCTTCATTCTCTTGTCATTTAGGTCCCCAATGATATGTTTTAAGGTTACTTGAAGATTTATTGTGCATCATAGCTTATTAGAGGACCAAAGGATGAGAGGAAAAACACACCACTTCCATCGGCACCACGACTATAAGCCCTTCTTGCCCTTAACCTCTTATATTATTCTTTTTGTGTTTTGTGTTTTGTTTTTCATGGTGTTGTTTGTTGGTTTTAGATGTTCTCTTTTGCACATTGAGGACAATGTTTTGTTTAAGTGTGGGGAGGTAGTCTTTGTATTTATGTTTGCATTTTTGTATGTCATTTAGGATACATGTTAGGTTATTAGTATTAGGTATGTCATTTTCCCTACATTTGAATCTTTGTGATGAATGTGTTTCCATGAGATTCTATCATGCTAGTTGGAATGAGATTAAATGCATTCGTGAACTTAAATTAGGCTACTTGAGTGGAGAGTGAATCATGTGGAGTGATGAAAGTAGTTGGCCACATAAGCTTACTTAAAACTTGACACTTGAATGCTGAGGTAATATATAGAAGCATAATGGATTTTCATTTGAGCCTATGTGAGGAATTGAGCCTTTATGACTCCATTCTATAGTCATTTCATTTCCTTATTTGTATGATGCTTCTTTAGGTAATTACCTTCAGAACTTTCTTTAAATCGGTTTAAATCTACTGGATGCATGCTAGATAGAAATGATTAAGGTCTTCTTGCTTTAACCTTTAGCTTAAATGACCTACCCTTTTATTATCCCTTATTAGCCCCATTAAGCCTTTAACCTTTTGTTTCTTGAAATCACCCATTTTTAAAACCCACAAACCTCATTAGCTTGCTCAATCACAAGTTAATAAAGTACTATGTGATACTTTATTGTGGAATCACAAGTTAAGAGCACATTGCATATAGTTTCTATTTCTGTTCATTGTTTCTTTATTGTGTTTAAAAAAACCAAAAAGAAATAAAAATAAATAAAAAAAGAGAAAAGAAAAGAAAAGAAAAAGGAATAACATGTAGTAGCTTCAATAAGTGGGGAGAAGTAGTCTTATCCATTTGTATATCTTCGAAGTTTATCTTTGTCATCCCTTTTGTACATTTAGTAGTTTATATGTGCTTGTGATGAACCCCTAAAACCTGTTTAACCCACCTTAACCCTACCCACAGTACAATCCGAAACAAAGCCCTTTTGATCTATTCTAATATTTAATCATTATGGAGAAGAATTGGTGTATTAGTAAGCCTATGATAGTGTGGTTTCCTATATGAATTTTAAACGAAACACTAACCGTTAAACACTTAAGAGAAATGAGTGAAATCCATAAGGAAGGTCCGTTTGAATTTATACTTAGCTTTGAGTAATGGTTTCATGAGTTAAGTTTGCTTATGTGCACCAATGAAAATTAGTCATGATGTGTGTAGTAACTTAACACTTGAGTTGGCCAAAGTTTGAGGGATTGCATGTTATAATCTTTGTGAAAAATAAGTGATAAAATTTTATTAGATGTATTTGATCTTTTCTTGAGAATAAGCAAAAGTTTAGGTGTGGGGATGTTGATAGGTGTAGATTGCATTGTATTTTTATAGGTAATTTGATATATATTTAGTGGTTAATTTGATTATTTAATGTGTGTTTAGGTTAAGAATTTTGTCAGTTCATAAATATTTTTGTTTTAAGTGATCTTTGGGTGAGAACATGTTTTTGAGCTTCAGTTATATATATATATGAGGTGTCATGATGAGTTTGTTAGTGTTTCAGGATATTCGAAAGAGTTTTAGAGGAGACCCGAACAGAAACACAGTCTCACGATCATGGCAAGCAGGCCACGATCGTGACAGAAGCACTAATATAGGCCCACGATCATGACAAATATGCCACGATTGTGACAGAAGCTCAAGCACAAGGCCACGATCGGGTGGAATCTGCCACGATTGTGACAGAGAGCAAATAAATCGGCCACAATTGTACACTAAGGGCTATGATTAGTGCACGATTGTGGCCTGCGCGTAGATAGACGTAGAGTCACTTTCGGATTTGAGTTTTTGAGGGACATTTCGGACGCTAAAAAGACACTAGGGTTACCTTAATTGGAAAAGACTATAAAAGTATTATGATGTAACCCTAGAAAGGAGTCTACATTTAGCCTACATTTGGAAACCCAAAAACGAGAGAGAGAAAAGAAGAAGAGGAGGGTTCCAAAGCCGAAGCTTCTTGGAATAGGTGATCTCCCGATGCCACTGCTTTCCTGAATCATCCAACCTAAGTTTCATTTCCTCCCTATTTACCTTTTTATTCATTTAATTTGTAAGATTGAGATGAGTTGTATGGTTATGAATTTTGAGTTTTCAATGATGTTCTAACTTTTCCTTCGAAATTTTGCTTATATTTAAAGTTAATCTAGTTGAATTGTGTTTACTTGATTTGGGTGTTGTGATTGATTAATATATTTGCATATTTCGGTAACAAACTGAGAGGGTGAACCAGATAAAAAATAATTAGATTGGATTAACAAAAGTTAGGCAATCTAATTGACCACTTAATCAATCTAGTTAGTAATTTCATGGAAAGAGATCCTGTACAAGACCTGATTGTTTATTAGAGAGCTTTAAAACTAATTGAAATTATGGGTAATTTATGAATTAAGAGATTGCAAGTCCATAATTCGATTAGGGTTTACAATTTAAGGAATGGTTATAACTCGAGAGAGAGTAATCAACCCTACGATCGTTTAGAACCGACACCCCATAAATGCATAATGGCTAGATTAGCATTAATGATTGGTAAAATCACCTCTTTCATAACTTGATTAATTCTCTTGACAAATTTCCATTGTTACATTATTTGTTCATTGACAGTTTGTTTAATTTACTTTACTTTTCAGTTTATTATTCGAATTTGAGTCTTAAACAAAGCACAACTTGAATTAAGTAGTGCCTAAGTACAAACTCTGTGGGACGATATCTATTTTTTACTACAAGTAACAACCCGTATACTTATATTTTTTAGCGTAAAACAAGTAGCTTGTTTTTGCAATCAACATTTATACTTTACAATCATTTGTTTTTCATGAGAACTATTTAGTCCTCTTATGTTCCAAAATAAAATTAACATTAGGAAGAAGCAGAGACTAAGGTAGTAAGACTCCTATATTTTTTGGCACTTCTTCTAGTCACTCTTTGAAATTGCAAGGACTCTATTGGGTTTTGGTGGATGGCATTTGTAGCTGTGGTAGGAAGATAAATGTCTTCACTTGTTTTATTCTAATCTAGGGTATTTTTCTTTTGGGAGGTGCAGCTAGTTGGTCTTCTTTTTTTGACTTATGCTATGAATATTCTCCTTGGTTTCTTCCAGATTTCCAATGATAACATGTGCATGCTTTATATTGAGGACCTTTTCCTCTACCTGACCTGTTGCTTTGTTTAATTCAGGACCTTCTTGTGGACAATTTGCTTTGTTTATGTCTTGGTTTTCTTGGGAACCTATATTCCTTTTTGTTGGTCTCCATTCCTTCTTTAGCTTGGCAGCCACTGGTTTCCAATTGTAAGTGACTTACACCTGGTCTTCAAAGGTGTTTCCCTCCTTATTGATTCTTAAGGTAGGAATATATTCAGGTCGATCTTTAGAAGGGTCCACTAAGATACATAATCTAGCAAAACTAACCCTTGTAGGAGTTATAGTAGACTCATCAATATAGATAGGCTTTCCAATGTAGCTGTTTAAATGACTCAGACTTTTAGTAGTCCAGTATTTCAATGGAATATTATGTAGATTGGTCCAAATGGGTATCACTTTTTTCCTTAGATCTCCCATTCTTATGCCTGATTTTCAAGCTTGGAGAAGTAGGGATTGGGAATTGAAAAACTATGGTTCTGCTTCCAAGATTTTTGCAACTAGAGTTTTGGAACTAAAATTTAAAAAGGAAGATGTTTTGATCATTAAGGACCTCTTTAAACTTTTCATTGTTCTACAGCCTAAGAGTTAAGAGCTTAGAAGGATGGCCTTCTGTTTATGAAAAAACCAATGAGAATGGCTTCCATTTTTTCATCCGCTTCTTTAGAATATCCATAGTTAGGGCAACAATGGATTTGCCATCTTCGACTCTAAAAGTGCAGAAGTGGAGTTGAGGTGTGCCTTCTGTATCGTCTAAGGCTTGCTTATAGGTTTCTTTAGGGGTTAAGATTGATGGTTTTTGTGGGGGTAAGTTAAGATTGCCAAGAGCAGGGTTTAAGGTTGCCAAAATAGGTAAGGCTATTTGGTTAGCCCGAATTGACTAGGAGGGTGTTGACAAGTCTACTTTGTGAAACTTTTCTCCAAACCAAGAAAATCACTCTAGCAAGTAGAGACTAACATTGTTAAAAGATTAATTGGCAGGGACCAAGGTTTGAAAAGATGAGAGGCATGTCTTAATTTAGCTTAAATGGGAATTGAAGGGGGAGATGGAGGTTGGAGGGAGAAAATATCACTATAGTAGTAAGGATTTCCAAAGTATAGTAGCAGAGAGTAAAAACCAGGAAGGATGAGAACAGATGGAAAGTAGGAGGAATACTAAAGGCGGGTGAGTAGAAGAGCAAAAATTATAGGACATGATATGGATACTTCTTTAATCAACTTACACAAGTATATTTTTTCTTCTTTCTTTCTTTTTCTTCTTTTTTCTTTTTTCATAGTTAGAACATTATAACTTTAATTTTTACAATTTCATTTATTAATAATGAAAATCTATTAATTTAATTATTAATTATTATTAAAATAAGAGATTTGATTTACTATTATATTAAACTAATGAATATGTTGTTAAAGAATTATAAATATAATAAAAAATTTAAAAATAATATTTAATATTATCATATTCTTAATTTAAGTAATGATATATAAATATGATAAGTTAATATGTTTGACATGAATCTTTCTTATAATTAACTAATTCTCAATTACTCTATAAGGCATGACTATCACGTGAAATGCCAATTTTCTAAAGGATATCAGATTAATAAAAATTAACAACAAAATTTAACAAAATATTGGTTATGGACATTTTACAAAATATAAGAGAATTTTAAAATACAAGATATTTTGTTAAAATGGATGAAACTGAAAAAAAAAAAGTGTCTTTTACTCAACTATTAATTTTAATAATTTGTATTAAGTTGAATAAGATGATAAATTAGAAGTTTTGAAGGTGCTTGACTTGGAATTTGGAGATATTTAGTATTTTGATAATTCACCTATTTGCATAATAATGATGTAACCGAATATTAAATTATTTTTTATTTTATTGACATAATCATGTATGTTATAGTTGATGTGATATAATATAATTACTTGAAATATTGTTATAAGATTAAATTCTGTCTTGGGCTTTCTTTTTTTTATATTTAGATTTGGGTTAATCTTGGGTTGAACGCTCGACTTAGTCAATTGCTATTTGATTTGCGAATATAATAGGGTTAATTACAAAACAAATCCCAAACTTTGCTCAATTTTGTAATTATAGCTCGAACTTCAAAAAGTGGCAATTAAATGCTCAAACTTTCAATTTTTTCAATTCTAGCCCGACATTAATGTCTGCTTTAAATTTGTTGATGTGGTTTGCTATGTGTTCCAGAAACCCTAATTGATAATACACATCAACCAAAATTAACACAATTAATGAAACGAAATTGTTTAATAATCGCAGGTTTTCGATATGAAAAAGATTTAAAACTAACCTCGATATTCCAAAAGCGCATGGGTCGTTCGTGTAATACTTAAGGTATTGATCTCACGAGGAGTGTTAATCTAATCATAAATCTAAGGTTGAACTCAATTCACAATAATTCAAAAAGAACAAAACTAAACAAGAAAATATTTCAATCACGCAATTAATTCCAATATTCAAATTCAAAAGTAATAACAGATAGCAGATGCAACACCCAATCACAATACAACCTAGAAACTACCAATTAAGAGAAAGTGAATTTTTATCCGACTTTAATGAAAACATAATTGATTATGAATTTATTGAATTACCGGTTTTAGACGATCCTAAGGTTGATTACTCTCTCTTGAGTTATAATCATTAACCCTAATTTATAAACCCTAATTAGATTATGGGAATTGCAACCTCTCGATTCACAATTTATCCAAAAATTAAATTAGATATGAAATTGTCCAATAAACTATCAAAAGCCTATGTAAGATCTCTCGTTATACAAATTTACCCTTTTGATTCAATTCTTGATCTATTAAATTGCCTAATTCTCGTTAGCCCAATTTAATGATTTTTCACTCAGTTCACCCTCTCAGTTTGTTACCGAATTATGCAAGTGCAGAATTGAAATCACAAGAAATTCAATAAAAATGCAGTCAATCAAATTTCATTAATATCAAAGACAAAATATCCCGAAGGTGAGTTTAGATAAATCCTCAACATTCAACAAATCTATCATCTATGACTATCTCAAATTCTATGCAATCATAAAGAATGAAATAAAACCAGAAATAAATTCAGAATGGATGATAGAGGCAGCAACGACAGGAAACTTCTTGTTCCGGGAAGTACTTCACGTAGGCTTCTTCTCCACATCTCTCTTCCTTCGTTTCCTTCTTCAATCTCTCGATAAAGCTCTCTAGGGTGTCAGGATTGTGGCTGATGCAAAAGCTCCCTCTTTTGTATTCTTCATGTTCTTTAAATACTTTGTGTATCTTGAGCAACCCTAGGGTTTTTCCGGAGTCGAAATGGTCCAGAAAATCCTCGAAACTTGACTTTTTCTCTTGTTTGCACGTTTGGTCAATGCATGCCACGATCGTGGCCAGCATCAAAACTTTCTATCGTGATCGTGGCAATCAGGCCACGATCGTGGGCTGTGGCAGAGTCTTCTGTCATGCCACGATCATGGGCTGGCTTACATGTTTCTTTCACGGTCGTGGCCTATTGTGCCACGATCGTGGGCCGTGGTTTCGACTCGAAAGTCTCCGAACTTTCTCCGTTCTTCGACGTTAACCCTGAAATACTAACAAACACATCAAAGTACCTCAAAAATATAATATTTAAGCTCAAAGACTTATATTAACCTATGAAAACACTTAAACACATAAATTAACACAGCTCTAACCTAAACACATATTAAACACTCAAATTAACACTTAATACATAATAAATTAAACCCTAAAACATGATGCAATTCACACCTATCATTTAATCACATAACTAAAATGATATCATCGTTAAAAAATGACATAGTTTAATCCCTAAATCAGTTTACGCAACCCCGATACCTTCACTCTTTGGTTTTAGTTTATTCTCCCGACACTCTCACCCTTCTTTTTACGGTGTGTTGCGATGTGAGACTAACTTAGGATATCGATAAAACAAACTGAAAATGAAGGGTTAAAAACATTGGGAGAATAAACAGAAAATGAAGGGTAAGAGCGTCGGGAAAACAAACTAATAAAAAAGGAAACAAACTAAAAATGAAAGGTGAGAGTGTTAAGAGAATGAACTAAAAACAAAAATGAGGATGTCGAGACTACATAAACTGATTTAAGGAATAAACTACGTCATTTTAGTTATGCGATTAAATAACATCTTTCATTAATGTTCATTAATTGCGTTAATTTAACTAATGTGTATTATTATTTAGGGTTTCTGAAACATATGACAAACCATGCCAGCAAAACTTAACGAAAATATTGATGTCAGGTTAGAATTGAAAAAATTTAAAAGTTTAAATATTTATTTGCCACTTTTTAATATTCAAATCATAATTATAAAATTGAAGAAAATTTAAGATTATTTTTTAATTAACCTAATATAATAAAATAAAAAGATTCGTCCATCTTATGTAGTTGAATTCTCCACAAGCACTAGCTTGAGAGGGGATGTAGTTAAGCGATTGTATGGTTATTTGATAAAAGTTGCCATGTAAATTGAAGCAGTTATAGAGTGAGAGTCAATAATAGTTATAGCTCAATTGAGTAGTTTTTCACGACAAACGGTATCCCATATTAGGATCCAAAAAATTGCTCATCTCATAAGCAAAGGGGAGGCTTTCTGCAGCAAAATCTCCAAAATTAACCACATCCAAAACCTTTATAAAGCAGCAAATTCCAAAAGCATTTACAGATAATATGAGAAGATGCAACCAAGAAATCCTGATAAGGAAATCATCCACAAACTAAAGCCTATATACCCATTTGGCGAGCATACCTAAGAACAAATCTAGGAGAAAGAAGTCAGCATCAGCAGGTTTGTCTCTACTGGAATTGAAACAGCTCACCGTTTTCCATGTCAGAGACATCAGCTACTGATGTTAGTGTAGCTGCTTCGCTTATGTCACCAAGTTCAGCCTACAATAGTTGTCCAAAATATCATGGGTCATGTACATCAAAATTTCAGGATCCAATCTCAAATCCTCCACAGTACACTGAAGTTACCAATGGTATTCACCATGTATTACAGTTGACACATAATAGTTCGCTTATTAGCAAGATAGTGAGTTGTACTCTCATTAGTGAAAGGTTTAATTTTGACTGCATATTTGGTGAAGGCATAATAGTTCACCAGTTAGCAAGACAGAGAGTTTCATTCATGAAAGGCTAAATTTTGACTGTAAATTTGGTGAACGCATTTTATCAAGAATTTTACTTCATTGGAGAACTCACTTGGACGATCAGATTCTCAACTATATCCAGTTGCATGATACAGGAAACCAAAATAATGAAACATTCAGTTGCATGATACGGGAAACCAAAATAATGAATAAAAGGAATGCGCAAGTCCTAACATTCACATGCATTCAAACTAGACCTATTTCCTATAGCCAAAGCAATCAAGTCCAGTGTCAAAAAATGAAAAGAGATGGAAGGTCCAAACAGTAACCAGTAGCATCAGAGTTTCATTCCTCAAACTGCATAGTCAAATAAAATTTCCAAGTTACATACCTTCGATTGCCGGTATCGTTCAAGTACTCGACAATATTGCTGGCGTGCTTCAAGTGAATCAACCATCTTGAGAACTTGAGACACAGCCTCATCAACAGCTCCATCCACCTTCTGTCTGCGGAATACCTTGAGGATATCTTCATCGTCACTGCTATCATCAATGCATTCTATGTCATTCCGGAAACCACGTAAACCAACTCCTTTCCGCCGCCACCGAAGCATAGCCTTCTCAAGAATTCCAACAGCCCAACAAATTACCTTGTAGTACTTCCTAGCTCGATAGCCTCTCACATGGGCCTGCCAAAAACATACAAAAGAGTATGATCTTAAATACTTCACCCCTCAAGTTCAATGTTTGCAAGTTGCATGGTTCATTGCTTATGCAAGTTTATAGTTGGATTGTGCTAACTCGGTCAACATTCATAGAACTGAAGCGTTAGTCTGTTTCTTCTTCTTCACGTACATGAAGAGTATCTCCTCATTACTGAATGATGAAAAACCAATGAGAAGACAAGTAATACCTGTATCTTCACAACTTTTTGTCGAAATGCAAGAAAATTCTTTCGACCTTTCCATCCTCGATACTTCTTCTGTATAGACAGAGCAGCTGAATTGCAATCTCGAGCACCAAAAGCCGTCTTGAATGCTGCAGAAAGACCTTGAAGATCACCAGTATTGAAACCATACTCATCTGTACTAGCAGAGGAATTAGCTTCTCTCTGTTGACGCTTTCTGAAAGAATGTGCTCGGAAAGCAGCCTGTATTCTGGCAGCTGCCTGAGCTGCGTTACGGACAGCAGCTAAAGTATGCTTCATCGAGACCTGATCTTCAAAGAAACCTAAGTTCATAGTTGAAATGCTACTTACAGTTCCTTCAGCTTGGACCTGAGCCAAGCCTTTAGAAAGCTCACTTTCTTCTAGTCTGAGAGATGACAGATGGCCAGTTAGTGCCACCTCTGAAAGATAGCCTGCGAGTCCTTTATACCCACCAGTAGCAGCAAGAAAAGCTGGAGTTTTGCCAATAGGATCTTGTGCATTAGGATCTGTCACAACTCCAGCAGATGCGCCATAAGCTAAAAGAACTGCCACCATATTTTCCCTGTTGTACACACTAATCTACGTCATTTCAAAAATCAAAGAAATCCAGCAGTCATTTGATAAGGTCTACCCCAACCCCTAACCACAACTTTTCTTTTCTTTCAGTTAATAGTGAGAAGCAGTAGATAGAATCCCATTACAATCCCAGTCACTGTCCTCACTAGCAAGTTAAGCATCTTGATTTCATGAGAATTGAAACTACTTGAGCATAAAATCTAACAATTGATTAGCATCCCCTACATCCAAGGATTTGTATGTAGAACAGAGTTTTTGTTTACCTTCCAAAACGTGCTGCCCAATGAAGAGCAGTCCACCCATTAATGTCACGAAAATCTACATTGACACCGTTATTAAGAATTGGACCCAATGCCCACTCATAACCCAACCCAGCGACCACGTGAATAATTCCTTGCTCATTCTTGGACAAGGAACACCCAGAATCAGCATGTCTTTCCAAAGACTTGCATGAAAGCCATTGATGTAACTTGTCTTTTATAAGCTGTTGCAAGAGCCAGTCAATAGTGCTTGATGAAGTTCCAATGCCCAATAAAAGAGCCTCTATGACATGACTCCATGAATCATCATTGGCTTTCAATTCTCGAAGGAAATGAATTCCCGTTACCATGCTTTCTCCTTTTTGTAAAGAGGAATCAGGCAGAAGCATCTGCACAAATCTGACAAGTAACAATAGTTCTTCTGGATTCTTAGTAGCTTCCACCAGGGATTCATTACAGCAAGAACAACTAGTATCTTTAGCTCGATACTCAAACTCTTTGATCTCGCTGCAGGATTCCTTATTGCCAGATGTAATGCAGAGACTGACTTTTCCAGGAAGGTGAGGAGGAGCTTCGCAGCAGAGAACACCTTCCTGAATTATTTGAAGAGGAACCTCAGTTTCACCAAACCTGCATGCTAATACAGATTCTGATGGATCACAAATAAAAGATCCAACAAGAATGACCTGCATAGAAAGAGTTCAACCTCATAAATTAACTTAAATTTCTTCTCGGGAAAGAGAAAAGTAAAGATTCGTCACTAGAATATTAAATGTATCTCCTTGCCCAGCCACAAGGGAATAGTCAAACCAAGCTGCTACTAGACAAGAAGTAGGGAAACACAACTTGAGATCAACAACAATAAGGATACAGTGGTGGTCCTCAATAATTTTGTGATGCAATGTAACTATAGTGATGTACAGATTTAACAACTTACAATCACTTACAACCTTCATCTCATAGCAACTTTATCATCATCAAATCCAGGAATCCATGAATGACAGAGAACTAGTAGGAAGTTGGATAAGTACTTTACTCAATCTAGTACCTGTTAACTAAAGATTGAGAAATGACTTATTTCTATAGTTCACTAAGGCAATGAATAAGCAGATTCTTTCAATAACACTTCATAACCAAAAGAGTAATAACGTAGCAAAGAATTCAAGAACACAAAGCCTATGAAGAGGCATACTTTTGTAGCTTCAGTAGCATAACCCCATTCTGGTGATATCTCACGGATTCTGAACTTCAGTAGGTTTGCAACGATCAAACTTGAGCCAACTGCAGTAGGCAGTTGGCCTTGTTCATTTAGCATCGAATTGTAATCAGAACAGATGTCATGGATTTCTGGAATCGAAGAATGCAGTTTGAAGTTTCCAACTTCTTGAAGTACTGAAGTAGAAGCTGGCAACATAGAGAGTTGTCAAAAAGGTCATAAAATTATAAGCTCAATAGCCATGAAGAGCAGCACAAACATACAGTTTCCAACATTGCTTCTGCTGGAATTTGACCAAGTTTGTTCTTGGGATCCAATTGGTTCCTTTCTCAAAGTAGAATCGAGCTTTTCCAGCTGCAGAGCCATGAAATGGACCTTATAAGAAAATCTAAAATCAATTCTACATGAAAAGAAACATACAAGTTCTTGAAAAGAGTCTAAGCACATGAACAATCCAAAAAAGGAATGCTCAAAAGCAAATAACTCTAGAATGTAATCCAAGTTATTAGGGTATTATTATAGATATCAATAACATTCATTATATCCAAGTGTTTCACCTGGAAATCAATCACCAATGAACTGTTGCATGACTCCAACATCTTGTTCCAGGACAAGGAATCTTCACTTCCAACAGTGTAATCATAAGACTGCTGATGGGCACAGTGATCTTCTAGGCAACATAATAGCCGTTATTAGCTCTTTCTATACAGTTTTTGACAAACCACAATCAAAAGTATAAAAATGAAAAAGAATGAAAGAATAAAATGTGAAAGAATGAAAAGCTTCATTTAACCAACCCCAGCTAGCTTAAGACAGGCACATGGTTGAGCTTAGTCAAGGAAAGAAAAGAAGAGATAAAAAAAGTATATGACAATTAAGGGTTCAATGTCACTGATTAAGTCGTAACAATCTGAAAAAAAAGGAACATGGTTGGTAGAATTAATTCCCCGAAAAAGGGATCAGGATAGTAATCTAGCTGATTAAATGAAAATCTGAAACTCTGCCCAAAACAAGAAAAAAAATCAAAAAATCCATCTTGAATCAATGCAAGACTGTTTGATTGAAACTCCATCAGAAAAATTTGGTTGCCTACCACATGCCCAGGTTCATGCTGTAAAGTGAAAAATTGACATTGCTTGGACATCTTCCTTTCTTATGCCAGTATTTTGGAATTACCTATAGTGCCTTGCTGATTGTTCAGTGTATCAATATCCTTGATGCTGTCCTCATTCAAACTCAACTGTTCTTCCAACTGTTGTAAAAATTGACTAACATCATTATTTGGAGAACTAACCAATTCTGCTGTAGTATCTACCCCATCGTCCTTGATAACTCTTTCAGAACTAACTTCTGCATACCCTGGGCTACAAAAGTTCTTGTGCGACTCACATTTATGACCCATCATAGAAGTAGATTCCTGATTGTGCATAGTATAAGAGCTTGGAGTTGGAATTAAAACAGACGAAGATTCAGGTAATGAATCTGCAACAGATCCTGGAGATCGTTTTCCCTATATACAAAAAAAAAAAAAAGGACCTTTTACATTGCCTTGAAAATCAAAACATAAGTTTCCAAAGCTATAAAATGTAAGAAAAATGCACAGACACGTTTCTGTTTTTTAGAATAGCCTCGCAGAGATTAGCAAACTTAAAATCAAAATGGTTCCAACTTCCACAACATATAACTAAAAAGATGGCAAGTGAATTGTCTAAATAATAAACTTTGAAATAATGCTATCACCATCAAGTTCCGTAAAGTACATGAAATATAAGATCTCTGACTTTTATATTCATTCTGGAGAACTAACCTCAGTAATCTCTCTATAATGAACAAGAACAATGTGCTCATATGCCCTGTCAATGAAAGTAAAATATGAGAAGTTTTCAATAGGATAGAATGATCTATATTTCTTATTCCTCTTAAAGATAACTATCTCAATAATACACATCTGCTTCCCGATAACCTCCGTCAACAGTTCTTGAAGATAGTAATGCAAAAATTTAAAATGTCAAAAGAAAGGAGCCAACAAGTGGCGGCAAACTTACGGGTCAAGCATCCAGTAGCTTCTTCTCTGAAAACTTGGGTTTTGTTCTCCACGTGCATAATAACAATTTAGAGCTTCAGTCTTTCCAACCTAGAACGAAACACTAAATTAATCAAAGCAGGACCAGCCATAAATGAATGACATAAAAATATATTTTTTGTTTTATTAAATTCCTAAAACCACCCAACAGAATCATTCAGTCCCCTTTTTGCCTGATGCCCTATGAATGATACTAACATCTATCAGAGCCTATTCCTGCTTTCTGAGGGCTTCGATGGTGAACAAAGCTACAAAACAATTAAAGAGAAAAGGGAAACTTTTCAATAATGAATAGGAAAACTTATGCAATGGAAATAAGATATACACCTTAAGTCGTTCATGTGCCTCCCCAACGTTTCTTCCATCCTTCTTTTTACGCCAATTATGACCATCCCCACGAAAGAACCGAACAACCCTCTTGTTAAAAAGAAAAACCGACCCACCTGTCAACCAATCCAGCTAGAACTATAAGCCGCCTACAAATTAGCCTATACCAGTAAAGAACATCTACACAACAAGACGAAGAAGAATAACATCAAAAACTTACTAGTTGGCTTATGCGGAGGTTCTTGAGTTAGCTGGTATTTGTCATGGTTCTGTAAAATTGAGAACACCTCTGCTGGCTTCAGCCACCTCTTTTGTGCTTCTTGAAACCAAAACATGTCAGTATCGTACCCTGAAAAGTTGAAAACAGAGAACTCGTTGTAAAAGAATCATCTAATCAAGAAGAAAGAAGCTACAAAAATTCACGAAATTCCTCACCTGATTGCAGCATATCTGAAGAAAAATCAACTTGGTTTGCAAATTACGATTCACTGCGCTTCAGCTTAGCTGATCAACTTCCTTGTTATCCCGAGTGGTAAAACTAAAAGACAAAACATGTGGGCCATCAGCCACTAATCCTTCTCCAAGACAAGAGAAAGGTACTTCATCTTAAGTGGGACCTACGTAGCACCCCTGGCCCTCACAGTCACTGCTCTTTCCTCGTTAGACACTAGATAGCCAACAAAGTCTGGCCTTGTGAGTTTTGTTACTGTAAGAAAATTCTTAAAACGATCTTTAGATTCAGGATTGGTACTTCGATAGCTCTAGTCTAACTGTCTACATGAATCTGCTTTATTTGCCTCAGCCTCATTGCTTTTATTCTTAAAACTTTTTTATTTTTCTAAAACAAAAATAAAACCTATCTAATTATTAACTTCAATATAGTTACACTTTTATTAGTGGTAATAATTAAATACAAAAAATATAAAGACAAATGAATTTTATAAGTTAATTAAATTTTTGTAATTTTTATTAATAAATAATAAATTATTGTATTTTATTAAAAATAAAACAAAAATAAAACCTATCTAATTATTAACTTCAATATAGTTACACTTTTATTAGTGGTAATAATTAAATACAA
>JANQAP020000068.1:5989307-5999922 GCA_026874005.2 Erythroxylum coriaceum
ATTACAGCAGTCGGTAAGATTATTCATTTGGAATTAGAAGGTTAATGGATTGAGTCACATAAATAGTCACTTAAGTAAGGCTTCTTAAATAGATACAACCAATCCTTAATTCCAGGTCATCTCCCTCAACTTTTCGACGAACTCCAATAATCGAACCTCAATTGTTTTTTTGGAAAAGGAAAAAGAATAAGTGCAATAGATTGCAACTCTATAATTACAATAAATAACTCTATGAACTACAAGATTATGATATTTTAAAAAAAAGTAATTAGTGACATTTATTTCATTTATCCTTAATAATCCTTTTCTTGTTCTTATTAATAATCCTTAATAATAACATCCATTTTATTTATAGGGATGACAATGAGTTGATTCATGAGCCAAGATTTAGATATTTTTAATCAACCGACTAATAGGTCAGGCGCGGGCGTAGATTGACCTAAAGTTCAACTATTCTAAATAAAACAACATCGTTTTGTTTGAAAGAATTAGGTCTTGTATAAGCTTGGGCTCAGACCGAGATTCAAGTAAAAAATGTTGTTTTATGATTTTAACTTTTAAAAAATTATTTTAAAAAATTTGGAGGGTTGGCTGCCCATTGCCATTTATATTTATTTATCATTAAAATTATTATTTTGTAGTAACATCCATTTCAGTTATTCTCAATAATTCTTAATGATTAAAAGAAATTAGCTTCATGATTTTGTGTTTTGATATTTTTTACATTTTAAAATGAGAGTTAGTTGAATTAAATGTCTTATTAGTTTATAAAAAATAATACGATTAAAGAGGCATAATTTTAATAATCAATATAACCGAAATTGCTCTAATACTCTTTAAATTATTTAATAATATCATTTTTTGTAGTTTTTATAATTAACATTATTTAAGATATCTTTTCACATCAATAAATAATTTAAAGTGTACATAATTAATTTAGACAATATTGTTTATAATAATTATAAGAATTACTGAAAATATAACTTTTCTTATCTTTTCCTGAAAGATATAGAGTTTACTAGTAATTTATACCCACTCCTAAAAAATAATCGCTGCCGCTAAGAAAACTCGCCTTTTACTAGTTGAAACAAAGGTAATAAAAGAAAGCAAAAGAAACAGTCGAGATACATGGCCATCAGGACGCAGGTGGGCAAGTCACGTGGAGCCTTGTCAAGTGTCAATATGCCAAGTTCGCAGTTACGCGTACGCATGTACACTCGGGTTTCGTTACTTTCCTTGTGCCATACTGCCATTGTCCCCATCTTCTAGTTTTAGAATCCCGTTTAAAAATTAAAAGCCAATGTTCTACACATCCCTGATCCCACCAATGTCAATCACCTCCAAAACTCCTATTTCTATCTAGACAAACACTCGTTAAACTGTAATCCCACCAAAACTTTACATAACTTACCTGCTCTTTAATGCTTGATTGTCGCTTAATTTAACTGCTAGTATGCCAACCAACGACCGACCCAGATTTCGTTGTTGTCCTCGTTACATGAATGTTAAAATGAGAAAGTGAATTCGCACACCTTTCGTTTTCTTCTCCAAGTTGTATGATGTTGTGATTTTTGTTTGGATAATGGAGACGATTTAGGACTTCGTGTGTTGCTCTGGATTTGTTGGCAGACAAGGATTTATTATTGATTGTTAATTTTTGCTTTTTCATTCTCGCTAGTGCTGAAACATTGAACAGTTTCGTGCCGTTGGTTGAAAGGTGATCCAGATATGTTAAATGATCTGGTAGTTCCTTTTGTCCTTTTATTGTTCGAAATCTTTGAGGTTTTCAATGTATGATGATTGGAGTTTAATGTTTAGCCGCTTCTTAGAATGTTATTGATGTTTCTTCCGCACGTAGATGGAAAATGGAGTTGCTTCTTCAACGGTTAATGTTTCTTCTAATGCGTGTCTCTCTAATGCCCAATCAATCTATTGTGAAGGTTAGTTTGTTCTCTTTGTTAGTCTTTGAATGTATTGAAGGGGGTATATTATATATTTCGTTTTTTGTTAGCAATAAGTGTTTGGGCTATAATGTGTGATGATCTTCTGTTGTCTTCATTTTCATCTGCCCACTTAGAGTGTTTCTTATTTGGTTTGATATTTTCGTTTTTGTTGTCTTCATTTTCATCTGCCCACTTAGAATGTTTCTTATTTGGTTTGATATTTTCGTTTTTGTTGTCTTTCAGGCTATAATGACGTGATTGGGAGATGGGGCACATGTCATCCTGATGTTGATGCTCAAGGCCTCGAAATTGACCCTCGTGTAAACAAAAAATTCTTGTTTTTTCTTTTTAGTTTCTCTGTTTTAGTTTCATTGTTTTTTTTGGTACCATATTCACTTTTTTAATCTGATGTAGGGTGTTTTCAGTGACTCCTTTTCGCCTTTATTCAATGGTTATGGCCATACTCGAGAAATTGTACAAAGATCTTATGCACCTTTCTCAACATCACTGCCCTTTTTAAGCGATCATGATCAGTCATACAATGGCCAAGGATTCTCCAATCCGGATTCACACTATAACCAACATGTTATTCCTTCAAAAATTCATTTTGCTGCTTTGCAAAATGCAATTCCTCAAACTAGTTTGGCAGTCAACATTGACCCACAAGTAGATGGCAATATGTTTGGGGCGAGACCAGGATACATGCCAGATTCTTTTTGCAGGGGAAGCAGCTTTTCTGCAAACTCTGGAGAGATGGATTTGTTGCAGCAAGGATTGGAGGGATTTGAAAGTGGTGGATTATGGTCGGATTGCCCAAAATCTATGAACAATAAGAGTTCCTTTGTGCATTTGTCATCATCATCTGCAATTGGAAAACCAATTGCTTCACTTGGTTTGTCTGGACTGGTTAGTTTCCTTTGCTAGAAGATCCTTTTACAGTTGATTGATTACTGAAAGTTAGCAACAACCTTTTATGCTTATAAGGCTCCATGACTTGCTCTTCAATTTAATTTATTACTAGTAAGTTAATGTGTTTGAAAGCGAACAATCTTTGTGCTTTCTGATTTAGCTATGTCACTTGATCCTGTTAAAGATTCATAATCAATTAAAACGCATTTGACAGATGATTGTTTATAGGCCTTGCGTATTCTCAGGATTTGCAAGATCATGTAGGAAGTGGATTTTAGTGTCAGTTGAAAATATATGTTTTTCTATACCCTTGTGTATGTGTGCATATATGCGCCTGATATATGTTCATGAATGTCAAGATGCTCACACACACTTCTTGTGGATTTTGGTTCATGAACGGATTTGATACGGACAAGTATTGTTTTGTTTTCGTTTCATATGCTGCAGATATTCACCGTAAATAATCAAGGGATCCTTGTCATGCAATTCAGAAACGTTTGATTACTTGTTATATTACTTACTTGGTTAAAAGAAGCACAAAACAGCAGACATGGATCAATGTGTTTCAAACATTTTGGAATTTACGTTTGATTATAATGAAGTTGATTATATATAATCAAACAATAATCCTTGCAGGCCTCTCAACAAAAGGATTCATTTTATGGTTTTGGATCACATTTAGACTCTCGATATAAGAGTTACACTCGAAATCCAATTGATGGAAGCCCTAGATATGAAGTGGAGTCCTCTTCAACTAGAGGAACTGATGGGCAGAACTGGCCCTCACTCGATGAAGCAAGGCAACATCGTAGGTGCAATGGCTTTTCATGCAATTGCGCAAATTCATTGGATACCATAGGAGAGTGGAATAGGGGACCTAGGGCACTAAAACCAAGAAGTCAGACAATGGCAGATAGGTCAGATGTGGATGATTGTGGAGCTGCAGTTTCTCATGTTACAAAGTCTTATAATCAAGCAGAGTTTGTAACTGTGTACAAGGACGCGAAGTTCTTTGTAATAAAATCGTACAGCGAAGATAATGTTCATAAGAGCATAAAATATGGTGTTTGGGCTAGCACCCAGAACGGTAACAGGAAGTTAGATGCTGCTTACCGCGAAGCAAGGGAGAAGCATGAAACATTGCCAGTCTTTCTTCTATTTTCGGTAATCCACTATATCTACCTGTCTTAATTTTGTATAACTGAAATGTCAAATCAGTTGATGTGAGTAGACTGTTGACTGCTATAAGCATCATAAATGGAGAGGATGAAATTCTTGGTAATACAGTAAATGAAGTGGCTACTTGTAGAGATGATTATTATAAGCATCATAAATGGAGAGGATTAACTCTTGGTAATACAGTAAATGAAGTGGCTACTTGGTAGAGATCATTGGCATGAAATCCTCTGTTTTTATAAGCCTGTTTTAAATAGACATAAAACGTCGTTTTGAGTAGAAACAAGGTTAAAACAGACTTATAGAGCAGAGGATCTAAACCCGAGATCATTATGTTTATTCGATACTTGATTGAGAATGTGGTCATCTTTCTTTTCTTTTCTTTTCCCCTGAGAGCTGAGTGCCGGACTTCTTCACAGGGTTAGTTTTCATGCTGCAGTCGGTGCATGGCCTCATGAATGCAGAAATTGCCCGGACTTACTTTGCAATTAAATCCTCAGGAGTGATAAAATGAGGAGAAGAACGAAACTAGTGTAAAGCCAATCGAAAAGGACAAAAAATGACGTAAGCAACATTTTGAGGAAACTCCTGATTCTTAAAATATGATGGAAACTTATTGAGGAACTAGTTACTAAGTATGGTCCATGAAAGCAAAAAGCCTACCGAGATACAGACTTCTGGTTCCCCTAGTTTAGCAGTTGCCATATCAGAGTGATTAGTTTCCCGCACAAAAACAAGCGAGTGATGGGCTTGCTGACCAACTATTTCCGGTCGTTCTAATACATTTTTAATGTTGTTTTGCTAAGCATGTTCTGTATGCAATGATGGGGAAATCCTATTTATCACTTCGTTTGTGTCTCATTAAACCTTACGCAGGTGAATGCCAGTGCGCAGTTCTGCGGAGTAGCTGAGATGGTTGGACCTGTGGACTTTGTCAAAAGTGTGGATTACTGGCAGCAAGATAAGTGGTCTGGACAGTTCCCTGTCAGGTGGCAGATCATTAAAGATGTACCCAACAGTCAATTTCGGCATATTGTTCTCGAAAATAATGACAAGAAGCCAGTTACTAACAGCAGAGACACTCAAGAGGTAAAAGTTCTTTTCTACGCCATCATCTTTTTCCGGCACCATGAATTATGGGGACGAACTTATTGCTGGGCTTTTTCTCCAAAAGAGTTCCTGATGTCCTGTGTTCAAATTTTGGTTCCTCTTTGCGGATTTAATGAGCTTCTTTAAATAGGTATTTCTACACTGAACTCAGATGATGAATATTTGCCTTACGGCGTTTTTGCTTGAGTTTGCTCTAATCGGCAGTCACCTCCTCTAAATTTTTGACTCAATATCTCTTTGGATGGATACTAAGTATGCTAGTATGAAGAACCTTGTATCTTGCAGTCAGTGGTATTGAAACCTGTAATATTTGTGTTTTCTTCCTTTTACTTCACTAGCTTAGATCACTCATTTGTGCATGCGGCATGTAATCCATGGTACTCTAAATTTTACAGGTGGCACTAAAACAGGGTATTGAGA
The DNA here is from genome assembly GCA_026874005.2 of Erythroxylum coriaceum. Classification (NCBI taxonomy): domain Eukaryota; kingdom Viridiplantae; phylum Streptophyta; class Magnoliopsida; order Malpighiales; family Erythroxylaceae; genus Erythroxylum; species Erythroxylum coriaceum. Next base: position 5,994,866 of record JANQAP020000068.1, read on the forward strand.
TGTTGAACATTTTTAAAAACTATGAAAGCCATTCTTCAATCCTGGATGATTTTCTGTTCTATGAAGAAAGACAGAAAGCAATGCAGGCAAAGAAGTCAAAACAGCAAAAAACCCTGCTGTCAAGTGCAGTTAAAGGACAAAATCCTGTTTCGCGGTCTACTGACTTCGTACAGAAATTGTCTAAGAGCTTTGCTGAAGCTGTTTCTTGTAATGAGAACAATATGGTCTCACACTTACATCGGAAGACTATTGGCGTTGACCCTGAAATACGAAGCTGACAATATCAGTGTGATAATAGAGAAACAATCTTCTAGATGCTGAGAGTGGGGATCTTTACTTGTCAATAATTCATATTCTTAGGTTCTTTTTTCTCTTACGGGATTTTTCATATGTTTATATCGGATGGAGATGATTGGGATGCCTGTAATATCAATTATCTGATATCAGCTAAACTGATTATGGCCCCAAATTGTTCTGGAGCTGATAGCGAATGGATGGTTGTTCTCCAGTAGTCTGAGGTTTCATAAAATAGGAATTCCAGTGCTACCTATGACCGGTAGGAAGCGATTCTGGTACTCCGAAGAATATGAGTTGAACGTTATTATAGATTACACACAGAAAATAGGACGTTCAGGGACGTATGATTCTAATGAAACTCGATCATGGTGCTCGCAAGATAAGCTTTGTGCATCTGTAGCAGTGATTGGTTGTGTTGATTGTTGTCCATTTAAGCAACTCAGTTAGATGAACAGATTTTTAGGATGAATTAGCATAAGCTCCTACATCTTTTCCAGACATGGAAATGCGACCCAAAGTTTTATTTGCCAAGATGAACTCAGTTTTAGTTCGGGCCAGAGATGCTCACGGGCTGTGCACCCAGAAGTGTTTTCAGTTTCAATTTTCTAGGGAACAGTTTCAGGATTTGCATGCCAATGTGAAAGCTTGAAAATTGCCAAGTAGACTCTATCGAGAAGTCATGGTAGTAGAGATTACAGGTAGATGCAAATAAACATGTCCTTGAGAAATCAAAATGAACTGCAAACGAGACATCCCATTCGATAACTAGTAATCCGACATAGCAGGTACGTCAGGGAACGCATAGATAAGGATGGCCACGGCAATCACCAAAGGACCAGAAAAGAGATGTCTACGGTTGCTGCCACCGGAATCGCCACTTTTCTCTGGCGCTGCCGTTGTGGTTGTATTAGGAGCTGCTGTTGTCGAAGCATTCGTAAAAATCGCAGCATCAGGGGAGTTGGGAGGCAAGCCTAGAAGTTCTGGCAAGAAGCAAAACAACCATGTGTGAGATTCTTGTATTGAACTGTAACTGTACTAAAACGAATAGCCTTACATACATCAATCATGCTCAAGTACTTCTAAAGTTCAGTTTCCAACTTGATACACTCCCGAGTGGATGATGTATATGTAACGATTCTACTCTCTTGCAAATATTGATCTTGACTTAACATTCGATGAGGTTTTCAGTTTAAGTTAGCTTGTGTAAGGAAACTTGGATCCAGGACATCTCTTAACCTGGCTTATAAATCATCATTAGTAGTAGTACTCCTATTCGAAAATGATAGAACAGAAAACGTTATCTATTTTCTTAATTCTTTTGGGTAAATCCAGTAAGAAAAACAAGATTGGCGCATTCGACAGCACCATAAGTAGATCGATTATACCAAGTTGTAGTGAAGAACGTTATATAATGCAGAAAGGAGATCAAGAACTTAACATCATGCATCAATCTACCCTCAACAAACAACCACATAAACTAATAGATATGAGAGTCATGAACTCACTAGGGCAGTAGCTGACAGTAGCATTTTGAAGTTGGCAAGCAGAAGGTAGCTGAAGAAGTCTAGCCTCCTGAATGCCCAAACTTCTCAACTGAGAGTTTCCAGATCCACTATGAGTCTGCTGCATAATATAACACAAGCACTTGGCATCGCTTCCTTTCACTTCTTGCACAGCACTGCAACAATCCTTTGTTGGCGTATCGGCTTTCCCTGTGGCATAGTTCATGCACTTCATCACCTTCTGGAAATCATCCTGACACTCCTGGCTTAAGCTCTCCCCACTAACCACTACAAAACCCGAATTACTCCACACAAACCACAAGAGCAAGAGACAACCCCAGACCCGCCCTCCGATCATCTTCAGTGCAAGGTTACGAATTGGAAGCTTTAATATATAATATAACAAACATTGGTTGACAGGAGACAGGATCCTCTATCTAATTTTGTAGTGTATTATTCTATCCCATAAATTTTAACCATTTATTTATATGAGTCTTATATTTATTTATGCAGGATTTATGCAGGACTCATATAAATAAATAGTTGAAATTTAAAGGACAAAAATAAGACAACATAAAATTGAACAGAAGATCAGACTCAATTGAGAGATAGAATCTTTGTCTAATTTTTTAGTATTTTATTTTGTCCCATAAATTTCAACTATTTATTTGTATAGGTCTTATATTTATTTATATAAAATTTATATAGGACTCATATAAATAAATAATTAAGATTTAAATGACAAAATAAGATACTATAAAATTAAACAGAGGACGGGACTCGATTGATAGATATATGAGAAAACGAGAAAGATGGAATCCGGCAGGATTATGCAATCTTGACCGTCCAAGATGTCAAGATGGCAGCAACTGCCACAATATTTGAGATCAACGGTGTAGATCTGAGTTGCAGACGTCAAGTCAAACAGGCAGTGAGACCATTAATGAAGGTGCCTATTGAGCAGTTGGACCGTAGTAAAGTCCCATAATGACCCAGATGTCCAGTCTACAGCCAACAGTATCTTTGCCTTTAATAAGGTTCAGCCTTGGACAAACCACGTGTCACAGAACTATCCACGTAGCAGTGATGCTATGTTTTAATGCCGAATTCTAATGCATGGCCTTGGTTGTTCCGCCTCCATTCTGAATCGTCCGATTCTGACTTAGCATTGTGATATCCGTTCAACTGGTTTCTTCCTACTAATGGAGTAGTAAATGATAACCTATCTTTTGTAATTTTAATGAAAAACGCTTTTCGATAAACCTACCCACAGACAAACGCGTAATCATACCTTACAAAAAAGAGGTATCGTAGAAGTTACCAAAATATCATAATATGGGTTACTCTTACTCACTTGTATAATAAGAACTTTAAATGTGTTTGATTGGAAGTGAAAATAGGTTCATTTTAAAATTGTATTTAATTTTAAATAATTAATTAAAATATATTATCTATATTTAATAATTTATTTACTAACACTTAAAAATAGTAATTATTATTCTTTAAAAACTTTTTAAATATTAATTCAAAAAGCTAAGATTTTCTATTTAATTTCACTTTTGTATTTCTTGTTGGTTTTTTCTGTTCGTGTTTTTTCAAATAAAAACAAAAATTTGGGATCTTGAGGTTGGTGACTTTTACTATATGGAAGGCACGATAGAGGTCATACAATAAGATAAGGGAGAAAAATCAAAATTATGTAAAGTTATGTTTGGTTGGACGTAAGATTTTTAATAGAATTGAATGCTTTATAATAAAATATAATATAAATGAATGTAATATTAAAAAATTTTTATTTGGGAGGGACGAAAGAGTTCATAATGTAATATAATGAAAAGTTGTTTAGAAGAAGGGTCTATAATGTAATTTAGAAAAAAGTTTATCATTTTACATTCCATCTTAAACCCCCCAAATCGAAAGTTTCTCAGTTTTATTGTTTAGGATGGAATGGAATGGAATATGAAACCCTCCTCTTTCATTTCATTCCATTGTAAACCTTCCTTATAGATAAATATTATTACATTTCATTCTATTTTATTAATAAACTTCCAACCAAACATAGCCTAGAGGATAACGCACAATATGGTTTTCTTTGGTTAAACGAAAAAGAGCTCATAAATATCTAGGAGAAAAGGTGTGTGGAGACATTTTCAATTATTTCCAAGCTCCCCGGGAGAAGATGGAGATGGCAATGGAGATGGGAGAATGATGACGACAGGGAAGATAAAAAATGGGCATAACTACACCATTTTTTAAGCTTTCCCTAATTTGTAGTTGTTCAAAAATTTTAGGTTTAAGGCTTATAAAGGGATATAGAAAAGACTAAAAGACTCAAGGCCTTCGTTAAGAGAATCTCACTCTCTCGTTAAAAAATAATAAATAATATCATACCAATGTTAATGTATCATTTAACTAACGGATGTTAACCCATCGAATTTTCATCTAATTAATATTTATTTTAAATTTTTTAAAAATGTTAGAATTTAAATTGAATGCTTTAAAATGGTAAGATTTAAGTTATATTTTGATATAAATATTGAGATTCAAAATATACTTTTTAATCGACTCTGATATTTCCAAAATATTCACTTTGAAATGATGGAATTATGGTGACACAAAATTATTATTTTTAATATCTATCTGAGTCCTACTACACTATGTGAAAGTTCATGTACTAGAAGCAACATCACATAATTATAAGGGTCCTGTTAGAGTAGTGCTCTAAGACAATCACCTTTAGCACTTTTATACAAACTTTATTTTGATTAATAAAGCGAAAGGAAATTTTCATTAATTTGATGTTCGTTTATTTATGAATTGATGTCGATCTTAAATCGAATTAATGAAGTCCAGATACAATATATAGTATGAAGGAAGTCATGATGAGATCATAATAATGAGATTCCTATCATGTGCAATTATGTTAGTATCTAAATTATTCCTAGTCATAGGATTAATAAGACAGGACATTATTAATCTGGATAGATGTTATACTCCTTGATTTGATCAAGCAGTGGATCTCACAAACTGTAAGCATGAGATGTTTAGAGTTAATATGTTGATGCTTATTAAGAGTAGTAAGTACATCGGATGACCCGCTATGAGATTATCATATGGATGATCTATCAAATGTTAATGATTAATGTAGCACCCCACTCCCTTAAGAAACGTACCCGATATTGTGAGTGATATCCGAGTCTGAGCCCCGCGAGGGTGGCATGCTAGAGCACTCAGTCAGTCAAATCTCATTACAAAAAT
>JANQAP020000068.1:6097565-6109146 GCA_026874005.2 Erythroxylum coriaceum
AACGATGAATTTTATTAAAGTAAATTGTTTAAAGAGCATGCACTGAACAGTTTCTAACCGCCCTGAATTATCCCTCCAGTCAACGTCAGACTTGGAAGTCGCGGTAGCAAGGATTATATCAAAAGATGAAATGTTATGCAACTTAGACTGCTGCAATAGTTTTTGCTCAAGTCTAATCAATGGTAAGAATACCGACTATCATCCAGAATGACGAATGTTTGATTCAAAATAACCAGAGGAAGTACTTGCCACAAGGGAGGTGCTGAGGACAAATAAATAACTCTTTCAATTATGCTTAGCTACCTACCTGTATCCCAAAGTAATGTACAAGGCAAAAGAAAAAACAAAAAACAAGATTTGGAGCCTCAAGTTGCTCATGCACAGCCAACTATACTGTTTATTAAATTAGAAAAGTACATACACGGAACTGCTGCCTAATTGGTAACTATTAAATTATGATGTAAATGTCAATAATGGAACAGACATCTTGAATCATGATTTCCAAGAATATGGGTTAACAAAAGAACATATAACAGGGAAAGGGCAATCAAAAGCCCATATAATCAGCATTCTATACAAAAACAGAAACCTTTAACTACAAAAAGTACTTCATCCGATCATCTCTCCTCATTGCATTATATACAGCTTGAACCTGGAACCAACACCAAGTATGACATGAAGAACTATCCTCCATTGTTACTGACAGAAACAGTATCACAAGATACGATAAATGCGGATAAGAGTTTTTGGGTAATAGTAAGCCACAACAAAGAATCACAAAGAGTGGAGGTCTAATTTCACGTTTAACTTTTTTCCTCACCAACTCTGAAGGTGACGGCTTGAAATAAAGGGAAATGATACTCTATAGTCCTCTTGTGCGCCTATGAGTGAGTGAGAGAATGAGTGAGAGAGAGAGACAGTACCTGCTCGCTAGAAACCACTTGAACAGGACCAATGTTGACAGACACATATTTGCCCCTTGATGATACTTTCTGTCTCACATGCCCCTACAGAACATATTAATTATCTCTTACTTATTTCAACATACAATTTATAATTGCAGAAGATTAAATACTTAATTGTGAATTCAGTTGTCGGAGCAAGGAATTTCACTTCCATATCATCAAAAACTTTTCTAGGAGAAACCAGGCCATTTGAAGCAAATCATTATCTGTTACACACTGCAATTTTCCAGTTTCTCAAACTGTGATCAGTTATAGGAAAATTCATATACTATGTTTAGTTTAAACATGACATGACATGATTATTTGAAAGCCAGTGGCATTTTCAGTTTATGTGATGCAATGATTCGGATTTTTTTTTTTTCAAAATGGCAAGGCAATAGTGCAGAAGACTAGGCATTTGCGTTCATCTACAGCAACCCTTTAATACTCGAATATTTGTTGTAAGACTTTTTAAGAACACAAGAAACTTACTTTCTGAACTTTTATTTTTTTGAATTGAACCACAGCCCCATCTTTTTGACAATCAGGTATTATTTAAGTATTCAAGATCATAGACTTCCTTGCAACAAAGTATAAACTTACATCACACAAAACCTAAAACTGCCAAAGTATTGAGATAGAAAAGGGTTCTCTCAATTCTATTATACTTTTACATATATAAAGACAAAAAGATCCAAAGTGAATCATATAAATGAAGTGAGTTTGGTAAGGAGGAATACTGACCTCAGGAATTGGTTGCTGGATTACAGATTCAACGGCAACAACCATTGATTGCACAAAATCATCACCTCCAGTTCCAATTGCTGTAAACCCTCTAACTGTTGGGTATGAGTTCACCTGGAAAGTCACATCATTCAAAACCACACTCATTGAATATATGAATCCTCGATAATACAATATAATGCTTCACTAATCATGATTGAATGAGAAAGAAATTAGTCCAAAGATGTTTCTGTGCAATATCTTTGTAAGCTACTGAAGTTGGTACCTAACATAAGCAATATATCTGCACTCAAATTCAAGCCATACAAAAGTAAATGAGATGACAAATTTGCAGGAAGCAAGAATCAAGGAAGTGAACAACAGTTACCTTCTGATCTAAAGTGAGCCACTCGTTAGTAGAATCATCCGTGACTGTACCTCCAATAACCACATTCGTGGTTTGTCCAATCCTTCCTTCTGCCTTTGACACCTCTGGACATGAAACATAAGAAAGTGTCAAACAATAATTATCTAATTTATACAATATAAAAGGAAGGCCAATTGTACGATATCACTCCCGCAAAATCGATAACACAAGTTCCAACAACAACAATAAAGCTATTGGATTCACGTTCCTCACTTTGTGGGTAGACCATCATGCTGTCAGTACCCTGTTTTGTGCATGACATGAGATACATGTCGTTTTATCCAATTTGTTCAGGACTAATGGTTGATGAACCCAATTGTTCATCCAAAACTAACAATCTCCGTATTCAACAGGTTTGCTCTGTCCTACGCTAAAGGTTTAAGGTAAAATGTGAACATTCGTCATGCACAAACTCAACGCAGACATCCAACAGGATAACACTAAAATCTTGCAAACTTACAATAAATTAACAACCACAACTGAATATCGAAATTAACACCGCCCCCACAAACCACCCCCCAAACCAAAAAAAAAAAAAAAAGCAAACACGAACCTGAAATAGCTTTAAGAACAGCTTCTTGTGGCGGCTCTTGATCTTGGTCATTTTCACATGGTGAGGCACCATTATTATACGAGCAATTAAGCCGAGCCTGTGTTCCGAATTGAAAATCTGGAACCCTGAGGAGCTCACAACTGGATTTACGTTCTGAAAATTTAAACCTTATCGATGGAAGAGAATGAAAAGCTCGGTATGGATGTGACGGTCTCCATGATTCTGTCACGAACAACGAACGGAAAGCTGTCCTGCAAGCCATTTGTTCCTGCCTATTTGTTTTGATTGAGCTTCTGCTACTTACGCTTATGTTACCTGAGAAACCCTTCTCTATTTTTCTTTTAATGTCTCGTGGCTTTTTAGGTTGTCCGTTCAATGAACCAGATATTTCTGTTTTGCTTTGTGGGATGGATCGGAGTGGAAGTAGCAAATATGAAAAGGTGCTCCTGGAATAACCTTACGTGTGGATAAAGTGGACGACAGTGTTCATGTGCTGCAAGGTCCGCATCGCACCAGATGAAGTCTCAGCCTGTTAAACAAGGCCTAAAGATTGGCCCTAGTTTTGTTCAGATTTTTTAATATTAAAAATTAAATCAAAATTGAATTGATAAAATAAAATGTTTAAAACTCATTATAAAATTAATTAAAATTTTAAAATATAATTTGGAAAATTGTTTTTAAAAATTTTAAAATTTATTAAAAAAATAAAACAAAAAAATATTATATTTGAGTAGGGCTATAGGGCTGGACCGTCTACCTTTGGGTCAGACAGAATGTATGATGATAGAAGTGGAAAAACGACTTGTCGTTGATGTGTAAAAGGCGATGTTTTAAGAGGGAATGTCGTGCAAAAGGAGTTCCGTCTTCTGACTCGATGAGATGTACGGACCCGACGGGTCTGCCGCCGATGAAGTGGAACGGACGGCGTTTAGGAGAGCGGAGAAGAAGTACAAGCTCTACTATGACAAGGATTCCAGGAACTCTAAAAAGTATGTCTGTTTCTATCCTTATAATGAGAACTGAACTTGTTTGATCTTTGGTTATTGAGGCTTAGATTTGATAAGCCAATTCCTCTCAGGAAAAAGCAGCCAAAGAAAGTGGATTTGTCGGAGGTATTAGATTTTAAGGAAATCCTGGAATCTTATAGTAAAACCTCTGAACTTCATCCTGAAGTTGTACCGCTTCAATGCGGCTTTGATCGTCCCGTTTTTTGCTTTAAAACTCGACCAGGTACTTCTAGTCATGTTTATACTTTGATTCTGTTAATGTTTTATAGTTTTAGTTCACACCCACGAGAAATTATCTCTATTTGCCTTAATTGTTAAACTACAAGTTTTGTTGAGGTGGTCTGTTATGGACTGCATAGGCTTTTTTTGGAAATTAAATAAAGTTTCCATTAACTATAGCCAAGCTATACCAACATTACAATGAGTTCACTAAAAATGGTACAAGGAACCAAAGCAATAGGAAAAGATAATTAAAAACTTTTGCATCCATTTCGAATTCCAAAGTTACAAGGTTCATCTATTTCTAGTTTTACGTGTAATCCAATTTAGAGTTATAAGCCAATCATAAGAAGAACAAAAAGCTGCTAGCAAATCTAAGATTCTGCTCTAGATAGCCTTAGAGTACCTGCATTGGAAGAACAAGTGTTCTCTGTCTTCTTCGCTGCTCTGCATAACACACATATAGGGTCAAATGAGTCAACCCATCTGTTTTTAGTTCTGATCCTGTTCTTGATAACTAGCCAGGTGAATACTGATGCTTTTAGGTTCAAGTAGTTCTTCCATAGGAGGTTGAATCAGGGTACAATTTCTCCGTCAGCCTGTAGTGACTTATAGCATGACTTGTTAGTGAGTACTCCAATGAGATCTGGCTTCCAAATTACACTGTCATTCATCAGCCCTTGAGTGATCCAAGGGAGGTATACCATCAGTGAGTTAAATCCTCTGAAGTTGCCACTCCATTGCCCATCAAGCATTAGTAAGGATACTTTAACATTGAGAGGAACTCTGTTAATTAGATGGGAGATTTTGCTCCTTAAGAAGAGAGGGCTATACTCTTCTTATGGACTGCATAGTTGCTTTCTACTAATGTTAGGGGCTTGACCCTGTAAATGTGTGCAGTTCAAACACAAGTACTTGACTAATAAGTTATTAATCCAATGGAATTTAAATTCCAAAAATGGAGATTTGGAACCATTTTGATCTGAATTGCTTAATTTGACATTCATACTAGCAGTTGTCTTTAATGTCATTAGAAGGCTGGTTTAGATTCTTTTTGTTTCAGCAGCTGTGCATAGCTGCTTGGTGAAACTAAAAATCAGGTCATACTCTATCTTATGTTGAAAATTTCTAAGAACTATATGTTTTCGGTCATTTAAGGTTTTTGACAATTGGAATCATTGGAGATTGTAGGGTTTTATTTCATTCCAGGAGCTTTGAGTGTTGAGGAACAATGCAAATGGATAAGAGAGAGCTTGACAAGCTTTCCACAGCCTCCCAACAGAACTAATCACAATGCAAGATATGGTCCTATACATGACTTGTTTATTTCAGCAAAAGACCAGAAATTATTGGTTGTGGAGGACAATTCACTTGCTCAATTGGATTCTGAATCTGATGCTTGCCACAGTGTAGATGCTAAAACATGGAAATTTTATGAGCAACATACTGCTGCATTAGGAGACGAGAATTGCAAATCCGTTTCGGCATCAAAGCTCTTAAGGAAGTTGCGATGGAGTACCCTTGGCTTGCAATTTGACTGGTCCAAGGTAACTGCAGTCTGCAATTTGCACATTTAGTGGATGTAACTTTTCTGAATCCCTCTTCAATTTTACCCATTGCCATAACATGATAGTCAAACTTTGCTTGAAATGCAGCACAATGTTTATGGTGAATTAAAAGGCGATGTTACCTTGCTCTTACTTGTGGTAAAAATTGATGGTTAATAGTTGAGAAGAATTTAAAATCTCATAGTGCATGCATATAATGTGTTATTCACTTGTGGCAACTAGAGCTATAATAAACACATTGCTTTACTAAGTATGCTGCTCCTCAAATCCTAGATAGAATGCAAAATTTATCTTTGGTTGCCAGCTTAACTTTTCATTTTAAGCAGATAATTTACTGGTAATGCCAAATTTTCTTTTTTCACTGTATTTTGCTCGTTTTTGTCAAGTATGATTCAGCGACACAGATGAATCCAAAAGCAACTCTAAAAAATTATCAACTTATGAATTTTCAATGTATTTGTTCATGTTGCAGCGTAACTATGATGTATCCCTCCCACATAATAAGATCCCTGGCTCACTTAGTCAACTGGCTAAAAGTATGGCCACTCCTGCGATGCCTCCGGGGGAAGAATTCCAGCCAGAAGCTGCAATAGTAAATTATTTTGGATTAGGTAATTGCAATTAAGGTATCATAAATTACTGCATTATTGTGCTTTCAAATCAATTCGCTGAAGATCATGGCAAGGTTTAGACACCGCCCTTCTCAGGGCCATTCACTCATGGCATCTGATGTGACGGTATAACGTTAAATCTGGTTAAAAGGAAGTCACAAGCACATGGAATTCATTTATAGACTTATCTATCTTTCCAGGCGACACCTTAGGGGGTCACCTCGACGATATGGAGGTTGATTGGAGTAAACCTATTGTAAGCATGAGGTACAATGGCATTTCATCTATTTTTTTATCCTTTTATATTCTCAACTTCAGCGAGATAATGAAGAAGAAAGAGAAAATGAATCGTCAATCATTGGTTGTTGGTTTAACTTTTCTCTCTCAGCTTGGGATGCAAAGCTATTTTCCTTTTGGGAGGAAAGTCTAGGGAGGATGAGCCATTCGCAATGTTTCTACGAAGCGGTGACATTGTGCTTATGGCTGGAGAAGCAAGGGAATGCTTCCATGGTAAATGAACTTTCTTCCTGGGAATCGTTTGATAAATCCATGCTACATCCTAATGCTTGGGATTGGTTTCTGATTGTTGTAGGTGTGCCTCGGATTTTTACGGACGAAGAAAATGCTGAAATAATGCCTTTGGAAGTGCATTTTTCACATGAAATTGATTTCTTAGAGTATATCAGAACTTCAAGAATCAACATAAATATCAGACAGGTTTTTTGAATTCACCGTTTCTTTTAACTTCCAAAGTGGGAAAGTTGTTGTAGTATGCAATTCAAAAGGACGCTTAGATGAGATATTTTCAAGATGAACAGTCAACACTTGAAATTTTGTACTTCAGTCCCTTAATGAGTTTTGGTCTGCGTTAGCAAGTAGCATTATCTTCTTCTTTTCAGGCAACTAGTCATGCAAGGTCAGCAAAGTGCTCATTTTAAGCCAAGTTTTTTTGACAAAAATCTATACTGTTCATTTGTATCCACGAATTCCTTAAAAGTTTACAAATTTGTGTAATTGGGTAGTGTAAATTCAATTTGGTTCAACAAGTGAAGAATTTGTAGCAAGTGCTTTCACCTACGCTCACCCTTTTTACCGATCGAAATGATTGCGTATAGTTATCTTTATTTGTTCAAAAAACGGAATGTATAGATTGGATTATATCAATATGAACATGAAAGACTTCTTCTCTTACGCCTGTTTTAACCAAACAATTTTTACATTCTTCTTTGAATATTGCAATTGTAAACAGTTTTTGTATACACTCACAGATTTTTTTCTTTAAAAATAAGACGGGACTTAAAAGTCCAAAATATGATATCTGTTCACTAGATGCAAAAAGAAAGATGAAGCATGTACAAACGACCACACCAAAACCACCAAAGATTGGGAGAGACAGGTTCTCAGCCACAGCCAATCGTTTGGTTGTCCGTCCAAAGAAGAGAAACTAAAATAAGCAACCAAAATACAACTATACAAGTATCTTCGCTACGCTCCAAGCCTCCAACAATCATTTCACGTCCAAACGAACCTTAAAAGCCACCACAACATCCACCCTTATACGTGTACATTTCATCAACCACTTTCTTTTCGCGTGTCACGTGAAAAAGAAAAATATTACAAACCTCTATTTGTTCAGCTTCAGAAAGAATCTGACTTTCTCTTCCCTTTGTGTTCTCGGCTCTTCCTATTCCGTTCGGCTTTCGGTTAAGATGGCGCCTTTCGTTTTGACCCAGTTGGCGACCGGTCTAAGCGTGCTGGCCGGAGCGGTGCTGGTCAAATCGGTTATGGAACAAAAACCCATGGCCGGTCCATTCCCGAGATGCCCAACTTGCAATAGTACGGGCCGTGTCCGGTGTCACTGCTCGCGGTGGTCGGATGCAGATGTGGGATGCCGGACTTGTGCCGGGTCGGGTGCCATGATTTGTAGTAGCTGTGGAGGTTCGGGTCGGGGTCGACCAATTCCGGTTCAAGTCTCGATGCGATCACCTAATCGTCCTTCTTGACCGGTTCGTCAATCCATAGTCATCTAGGGATGACTTTGTCATAACTATTTTAGCATCCTTTCTCACTCTTCTACATTTTAAAGGTGTATAATATAATTTCCCTGATACCTGGAGAAGGAGCTGGGAGAATTTACTAGGTTGTACCTTGTAACCATATTACTGTAACGATTACCGAGATGGTCTTAAAAATTGGGTAACATTATATTTAATTTCGGCCTTTGTTGCTCTCACTTCTTGTTTGATTAGAAATCGGAAATAAGGTAATTAGGAACCTTAATGGGCACTCAATACCTTGTAGTTGTGTTTTTGCCTCCTTTTCTGTTTTCTAACTTTTAATGTAATGCGACTGCTATACTGTACTATTCCATGAAAGGAGGTACTATGTGAAGTGTGCGATCAAATTTGTCATGTCGATTTCACTTGCATTTGCCTGTAAGACAAGACGGTTGATTACAACGTCGCCGGTGGTGAGCATGAGCTATACTCGAAGCGAATGGTTATGCATATTTGAGCTCTGTTCGGCTAACAATCTTCATATAGCTTATCTGAAACAGTCTGATTGTTTTTCCAAACGAATTCTGTTTGTCAGGCGAGTTCAATTTAACATTAGATTCTTCTTTTAGATAGTGATTTAAGGCAACAAATAATTAATCATTCTCCAATTGTTGGTTATAGATGTTTTAATTGTTCTTCTTACTCGGGTTGTTTGCGATCTTAGATACATGAAGACTAAATATTTGCAGTCATATCATGTTATCTCTGATGTTCAGATAAACCTCATTGATTCTGCCATTTATTGGGATCTAAGATTGGAAGCTTGTGAACTGATTAGGTATTGACTCGGAACAGCCTGCCTGATTGATAGGGATAAATGCTATTGTCGCTGAGGGCCATAGTATATCAATTCCAAGGAATGATACGGCTTCGTTATTCATTGTAGAAATGTTAGGTAGGATTCAAGGAAGGCTACTTACTCCTTGATTTATCAATGCCTAAGAGACAAGTTAATAATATTATATGCGATGTTCTTTTGCATGATAGCTGTCGTCCAAAGCGATGTTGGAAGCAATTTTGCACGTAAGAATCACCAATCCATCTTAATGAGGAACGGCCCAAAGATCATTTAAAATAACCTGAGAGTGGAAAGTTCGGAAAGGCATAATCTTTTTCTATCCGCAGTAATAGTACAGTCCAGCCTGCAATATCATAGACATGTAATACGTAGCATAGACTTTATTACGTATTTCAGATTGTATATGAAAGGGTTAAAAATGAAGAAAATACGGAATACCTGATTTCGATTCCATCTCTGACTCCGAAGTAATTTCCGAGCACCAAAGAATCTCCAATCTTTTGGGACCTTTACAGATTATGCTTCCCGACACGTGGTTAACGTCTTTATACAGTTTTCTTAATACGTAAGCTCTCTTAATAGGTAAAAGGATCCGTATGCTTACGATTGATATAAGCAACTGTAGGAGACCTTAACCTATATATATAGCTTCCATATCGGGCTTCTCAATTACAAGTCCGATATGAGTCCGGTCTACACTAAAATGGATCCATTTTTTATCCAGACTTTGACCTTTTGATTTAGATCATTTATTGGGTTACTTTATTACCCTTATTTGGATCAAATTACGTAACTTAACAGATAATTAATTGAAAAGCCAAAATTACAATCAATAGTTGTCCACTTAATAGGAAAAAGACAAAAATGTCATACATTCTCCCCCTTGAACAATTATTAAATGCGGTTTTACTCAAGTTTAAAACAGATTGAAAATTTGGTTAAGTTACGTTGCTATATTGGTACCAATTTTAAAAACATTTGATCTAAAGGTAATGAAAGTCCAACATTCCATCCTGCAAGGATTTCGATATCAAAAAATATCAAACACATGTGTCATGTGTGAAACAAGTCTAATATAATCACAAATGTCTAATATCTAACTAACATGAATGGGAAAATGAAGTGTGGCAAACTAAGATGATATCTTTATGATCTAATACATATCATCTTCGTTTGTAGGTCTCGATTTCTCTAACTTTATGCTAAACTGTATATGTCAAACTGTAGCAGAGAAATCCTGTTTTCTCTCACCGAATGCTAAACAACATTAGAGAAAATTTGTTTCCTCTCACCGGATGCTAAACAACATTAGAAAAAACCTTTATGTTCTCCAACTGAATGCTAAACTGCATTAGAGAACCTTTATGAGATTAAAAAAAACTTATATCCCCCTATGTCATATGAAACTTTAAGGATATCCGTATTCAACTGTATGTATTTAAATGACATAGTATCAAGGTTAATATTTATAAATGCCCAATGACCTTTAAAATGCTTAAGATCAACACAAATCTTAATGCTTCCATATGTAATATGACTATATACAAGAACAATTATTATTGAGGATAAAAGAATATGATCATCTTTATTAATTAATAACTATAATTTCATAATACAATAAAATGTACAAACATTTAAAGAGCAATACAGTGATCCCTAACTACTGCCGTCTAAGGACTTTAACACGCCCATACCGGATACATGTTTAACAAACACTATTGGGCAAAGTCCTTTAGTCAATGGATCAGCTAACATCTCCTCAGTCCTGATGTGCTCCACTTCAACGTCACCTTTCTGAATCAACTCCTTTATAGTTAAGTACTTGACCTCTAAATGCTTAGACCCTGTGATATTCTTGTTGTTATTACTGAACAACACTCCAGCAAGATTATCACAATATAACTGAATGGGTCTAGCTATCGAATCCACTATAGACAACTCAAAAATTAAGTTTTTGAGCCGAACCACCTGTGTAGCAGCTTCATAACATGCAACAAACTCTGCATGCATAGTCGAGGAAGTTACTAGTGTCTGCTTGACACTCTTCCGCGATACTGCACCATCTGCCAACATAAAAATGTACCCTGAAGTGGATTTGCGGTCATCCGAACATATAGCAAAATCGAAGTCTGTATACCCTGTGAGGTTTAATTCGTTGACTTTTCTATATGTCAACGTATAATCGTTGGTACTCTTTAAATATCTCAACACTCGTTTGACTGCATTCCAATGGTCCACACTTTTTAGCTAGATATTGACCGAACAGTCCAACAGCAAATGCAATGTCTAGTTTAGTGCACACTTAGGCATACGTCAGGCTACCAACTGTACCAAAGTATAGAACATTCCTCATAGCCTCTCTCACAACTTCATTCTTTGGACACTTTGCCAAAGATAATCTCTTGCCATAAGAGATAGGTGTTACAAGAGGTTTACATTCAGCCATATTAAACCTTTGTAGCACTCCCTCAATGTATGCTCTTTGTGAGAGACTCAATGATTGTTGAGATCTGTCCCGATGAATCTATATACCGAGGACAAAAGATGCTTCACCCAAATCCTTCATGTCAAAGTATTTAGCCAAAAGTTGCTTTACCTCATGCAACATGGTCAAATCATTTGACACAAGCAAGATATCATCTACATATAGTAGTATGAAGATAACTTTGCTCC
>JANQAP020000068.1:6162236-6174367 GCA_026874005.2 Erythroxylum coriaceum
TACCAAACCTTGTTTTCGAAAATGACGCTAGCTTATGCAACGTATACTCAAAAAACATCCATAATTAATTTTAACTTCTTAAGCTTGAAGTTGCTTGACCTAATTTTAAATTGGGAATTAGAAACTTAGCAGGGGTAGCATGTTAATACACGGAAGCGTATCCAATCAGTGATAGATCATCGTTTGTCTTTCATATATATATATATATACACACCACCCCTTAAGAGGTTCATGCTTGTGGGACTTGGATGAGATTTGCTTTGTCCGCAAGCACTTAAGAACAACTTAATTTAACACATCTTTTTATGTACCATAATTTAAGTTGGAAAAAAAAACGATTTATTTTTATATAATATATGGGTACTTTTTAGGTGATCAATTGCTCCAAAGGCGATGAAATAGAAATGAGTCGGCAAATGAAAATCTGCATTATCGATGAATTTTATCTTATACGACATGCTTCGTCCCTGCCAATATTAACTCCGGCTTTTAAGTTTCTTTCAAACTAAATTAAAAAAATAGATACATTCCCAGCCTTGCAACCCTATATCTACAAGACAATCATAGGCCGTGTGGTCTATTATGCTTTCAGTAAGAAATGTACTTCTTCCTTCCTCTTTTCAACTAAAAATTTCATCATAGGACACATGATTCCATGTGTAAATTATATATTGAAATCAAGTGATAGATCTTAGGGAAAAGAAGAAGTTCACTGTCTAATCTAAGTAGTGTAAAGGCTTTTACGAGCTTTCATATAAATATGAGTTTTCGTTAAAATTAGGCGTTGGTTGAGCCGTGACGAGGTGAAGTAGAAGGTCCAATTATTTCTTACTTTGGTACTTGGTAAGAGGCCAACGAACAGTACAACCATAAGGACGTATCTTGGGAGGAAACAGTTGGTTCAGTATTCACAATCAAGCATTGTTCCAAGAAGTGAAAAAGCGAATGCGACCCACTAATTTGGGCCGAGTTTTCACTTTCGTTCACTTATACCATACGTAAAGGGTGTTTCAGGACTGGCAGGCAGTAACAAACAAGCCTTAGAGAGAGTGATTCAATTCACATTGCTGCTTTATTATTGCATTTAATTTTGAACGATGAAAAACTCCATTCGTATTTCTCCTGTGAAGGATATTTACAGGAAAAGGCTTGTTGTCAGTGGAAAGTGCAGTCATGGGTGAAATGACTAATGCTCAATAATAGTTTACTTTGACTTTGACTAAAATAGGATTCCTCCCTTCCTTGTAACACCCACCGACAGAACTAACTTCTCCATGTTATTTTTGCTTTATAATTGTATACAGGGGTAAAATTATCCCGTGTTTTGCAATAATTAAACAAAATAACACGACAAGGAATGTTAACATGTCTTCGCAATCACTCAAGCGTAGGCCCAGAAAGTGTGCACGCTCACTGGGATTTACGAGAAAACCGAGGAGTGGAAGGAGAGTGAAATGCCAATCAACCAACTTGGAGCCGGAGGAGATTCAGATGCCATTTATGGTTCGTTACGCCAAATTCTCACAAATCCCTATTCATTCTCGTTTCAATTAATTTAATTATGGTCAAGTGCAACTGCAACTACAGTTTTTTTACGCTACTTACAAATTATTATACTATTTCCACTTCTTTTGTGTTACCTAAAATAAAATTTTATTACAATCTGGTATGCATGTTATTTGCGACAATCGATCAGAAGACTCAGGCCTAACTCTTGGCCAATTAGGAAGTTATAATGTCAGCAAAGAAAGTAATCTAAAGAACGAACGTTTAGTAATGAGTTAATCCAATATTAATTACTTGACCGACGAAAAGGATATATTTTCCAATATCAAGCACTTGGGACCTGTCAAAATCTGATAAGCGTAAGCTTTGTAATGAACTCATGTTAATTAAGTTGCTTGTTCCAACAACTAATACATGTCGACCTCTATATAAAGTTTATACACCCATCACCCATATAACATCTTTATGGTCAACGAATATATATATATATGTATATAGATAGCTTTCTTTTCTCCAAAAATACTTAACTAGGAGAGTGCTTATGCATGAAAAGAGTGGAAATTATTCTAAATTATGAGACAACAATTTGAGGGCAGCATATTAGTATTGTACCATTGACCTTTTCTTTTCTTTTTCATTTTTATTCTTTTCTCTCGGCATTGACTTAAACAAGTCAGAAATGAGAAATGATGAATATGTTATACGGCTACAAGGTACTTCTTCCGAGCTTTATAGTTAGGGTTAGTCACCGACCGAGCACTACTCCTCAGCAGAGGAAAATGAGGTTTTGTTTAAAATCGACTTGTTTAGCAAACCCAATTAGTTTATGAAACTTTATCTGAGCAAGAATCTGACATAGTGGACACAGTGCGCTCTGTTTTTGCAAGATTCGATTATATGCATAGAACCTCAATTTGCGAAGACAACGTTCGATTGAAAATTAATTTCCGTTAAAGTTTTTAGTTGTAGAGCAATATCGAGGTTGGTGCTGTTGTTGTTGATGTTTCTGAAGGTAGGAGTAGGACTGAGCCAACAGCGGTTGCTATACCGTTGTACAAATTCAATACTTGATTATCTAGGATCTTTATATTCTCAAATAGCAGTATAAACAATTTGAGTGAGTTGACCAAAACATGTTGGAAACAAAGTAGAGAAGGGGTTTTTCTTTGGGACATGAAAGACCTCAGGTTATGAGCGTTCCAAAAAATATAAACCTAATTTATAAATTTACTTATTTGAAAAATTGTTATTTTATTCAAAATTTTGGTAGTATAAAAATATTTAAAATTAGCCTTCTAATTATTTATATAAAATTAGATTAAGACAGCTATATAAACTATTATTATTTTAATAATCAATCATATAACTATTGTTTTAAAATAATTTATTAGAGAGTCATTTTATATTTTTAGTACAACAAAAGTTGAAATAAATAAAACTACACGAGAGATATACCGTACGTCTATTTATCAGTCAAAAAAACTCCAATAATAATACGCATAAAAAGTGGAGGGTCAGGATGGACTTTTGTTGCCAGCTTCTTAACTAGATTTTTGTTACAGCAACTGATATAGACAATGAAAAATATCTACGTTACTTGCAATCCACTTGATTAAATTATAAGTATCGTCCATCTCATGACCAATATTCCACGATTCACGCATAAGGTGAGAATTGGAAAACATTTTGTATTCCACCCACTCCATATCCTAAACCTTATCTCCTATTTTGCCATCTAAATCATCCATTCCTCTCCCCTTGTGAGAGTCTACAACTTTTCACCTTGCCCGTGAAATTTCTTCAACTCCAAGTATTTGTTTAAAATCTTTAAACTTGCACCATTCAAGTGGCGACATGCAATTGGCTCCCAAAGAAAAGAAAAGTGCCTGCCATAATAAGCCTCGTTAGCTTGTGGTGGGGGAACATGACGACTGTAGTGGCTCTAGCCCTTGGTTTTTTTTTTTTAATGAAAACTTCAACTTCACTACATCACTTACCATGCACGTAAAGGCATGGTGATACCTGTCCCAGGACTAGGAGGCAAAAAGCAAGACACTTTGTTGCTTACACGGCCAAATAAGCAGTGAGACCGACCATAAATCTGACCCAAATTCCTGGAAAACCCTCCTTCTGATTCAATGCTAGGACACTTTTCAGAGGATGTTTCTGTCATTTGAAGATTGAAGTAACAGCCATAACAGAGAAAGCTAAGTAGATTTCTTACTGTAAATGGTGGCAGAGAGACAACACCAATCAAAGCAAGGGACAAACGTTGAATTATAGTCACGGAACAGGCACGAGATAGCGTGTTGATTTCAACTCTCTCTGGCCCTGGGGGGTTTCAAAACCTGTAAAAGAAAGCAAGATTCACATGATGCATTGGACCGGTCAAACCCTTGTCAATAGGTTCGATACTTGTCACTGTGTTTTTACTTTTTAGAGCAGCTGGTCACGTGCAATCGAGTGTATCACGTGGAGCCGCTTATACCATAATTTTATTGATTAAAGATATTAATCAATTTACTCTAAACTTCTAATGAATGATTAGTATTTTTATGTTTATATATAAACTCTTAATATTAATAACTCGTTTTAAGACAAATTCTGAAAACGACCTCAAAAAGTTAATAATTTATCTATGGAAACATTAAAGATTTATCCTTAACTTTTGCCTAATTTGAATGGAAGATCAATCTTCTTCACAAAAATGATGAGAGGTTCTGATGGTCAGTTGGCAAGCAACCTCCATTGTCCATTGTCCATTTTTCTAGTGTGGGTAAGGATGAGATTCCAGGTACCAAGCTACATTGGAAAGTCTGGCCATATTTGGCCCGACTAGTCGCTATCACTATAGCATGAAGGGAAAGAAAAGAACATGTTCATTCCATGAAGATACTCTTAACCGTAATTTTAATTGAACGGTTCAAAATGGTGTACACGACTGTTTCTGTTTATTAACTGCAATGATAACTTTATCCACGTTATTTACCAAGTGAGCGCTTAATAAGAATTTGTAAAAATTAATAGAATTTATTCACAAATTAGCCAATATAATAAGGATAAAACGCTATAATATACTTAGCTTTGACGATACTCAACCGGGGTATTGCGTCACGTGAGGAAGCATGCAACCCATCTTATAATCATCAGTCACGAGGAGTCTCATGAATGGAAAATGCGTTAAGCAACATCCTCTGAATTGTCCCCTGAAATTCTCTGTTCACTGAGATTTGTATACTTAATTATACATATTAAGCAATCTTTGAAGCTTGTTTTAAGTTAAAATCCCTTTCAAGACCCGACAAATTAGTATTTATTAAGATGTGGATTAGGGAATGGAGATCGACATAATCTTTACGTTAGGAAGAGTTTGATAAAATTCTACGTTAACCATTTAATTTTCTCGTCCTCGACTCACTGTCAAACCGCAGATCTCCAATTACTTAAATTACACTGTGCTTGCTTTGATGTTTACTTTGCTTTAGAAATCAACTGCTCTTTCCCAACATTGTAATTCACTTAAGCGTTGGGATACTTACATCGTTATTGAAATGGTTTTTGGTTTGCTTTCTTTCTTTCTTTTTTTTTTTTTTTAAAGTACATGGTACACATGCATATGCATAACCACTACCCTTGAGTTTTGCACCTACCTCCCCACCTTTGCAAGTTATAACAATAATGGTCGTTTTAATTACCAAATGATGAATAAAAACAAAGGGAAATTGTCTTAGTTTTTGTACTATGAAATGTCACAAAATAGTTTTCCATATTGGACCTACAGCTTCATTCATTTCTTGGCTCAATAAGGCGCTTTAGTTGGCTATAATGTACGGGACAATGACCTAATTGAGAAGAAAACGACAAGTGCTACGATCTTTCATGTGGTGTAAATTCCACCATGTATTCATATCTTCTTGGCAGGTTTTGATCCTTGTCAATTTTAAATAAGGTTGTGAGTTTTTCATTCATTTGTTAATCTTTATATACAAATTTTACAAGAAACTGCTAGATAAAGCAAAATTTTAAATATATAAAGCGACTCATAAGACGAGAGTACTGATTCGGATTGATCACAACCTTCCATCCAATCTTTGCTAGTTGATGATTCTATTCAATCAGAGTCAAAGCAGCTTGTGCCCCAAATAGATCACAATTTACAATGATGTCAAGCATATATTTGCATCGACACAAGAATATCCCTTCTAGTCTGAAGCAATTTTAATCCTCAAAATTTTCAATATGTCGCTCTTCTTATACCACCATCGCATAGACTCGATTCAGATTAGGCGAGGGTTCTATAGCTAGAATGTCCAACCTTATCGTTCCAAAGACCGTATCATCAAGTCTCATCAAGAACTGATGGACCAATGCTTCCTCACATTGCTTTGCGACTTTGCTAACAATGTCAGAGGTGCACTTCCCACAACGGCATGCCGAAATTGGTTCATAATTTATAATTTATCCTATATGAGTTTCAACTGCCAATAATATGTCATCACCGATTGCCCACACTGCTTGCACTCCGTTAGATCACTCTTCAATCGTTCAACACATGGACCATTTCCGATCGAGAATCGCTGTTTGAGTTCCACCAATAGTTCTTTCACAAACTCCGTATAAGTCAAAATAGATCGTAGACTTGGTTCACTGGTATTAGAGATCCAAGCCACCAACATAGAGTTCAACATCCACCAATCATCAATCTTAGGTGAGTCATCATCGGGTTTAGACAATGTTCAACGCCGTAAACCTCAATTTCCGCTCCCCTATGAGTGCATTCTACATAGAACGAGCCCATTGGTCATAATTGTCACCTTTCAATTGTATAGTACTAATCACTGCTCTAGGATCATCTGATGGGTGAAGGTAGTACAACGATGTCACCAGCATCTCCCCTCTGTTGTCTTCTCTTGTGTTCTTTCTTTGATCGTTTTTGTCATCTCCAACCATAGAGTATACCATTCAATTAATTTTTGTGGTTTAGGTTTAAGGTTTTGATTGACTCTAATATCTTATCAATTCTAGAAGTTTATCATTCACTTGTTAATGATCTTTATACATAAGTTGTACAACAAAAACTCAAATAAGGAAAAATCTCAGAACCAATAAATATAAAAATAATTTACATATACAAATATATAGATATATCCTAATAATCTTTTTTATGTAATATTTACCAAATCTATTAATTTATAAAATTTTAAAAAGGCAAAAGAAAACCCCTTGTTTATTTTTCTCAGTGATTCAAATTTTTAAAATTTTTATTTCAAAAGAAACTTAAAATTATGAGTGCAAATGATTATAAAAATTAGAAATGATTAGAAAAATGTAACTAAAATTATGATAAAAATAATAAAATATTGTAGCTGTAATTATAATTGTAAATCGTATTTCTTTCGGTCGCGAATGTAATTTAAAATTTATGTTCCGGATATATAGAGTCTATTTTACCACGTACAACTACTAACTACGAGTGTACGACTACTTGTCTACTACTACCAAGTACCCACGCTACTTTCGTAACTGACGTTACGGTACGGTTTCTTCAATAATGGTTCGGTATCGTTTTGCCTTGCGTGGCTAAGGAAGGAGGTGCCAGCACACAGTGGAACGGAGACGGTGGCGTAGCCATGTGTCGGATGGAGAAAAGAGCCGTGCACCACTCGGAGGGAACAACTGAGCTGTCCCTGAACGTTCCAACAAAGTGTGGGTCCTCCATAACAGCCACCTTTAACAGATTCTGTCCCAATTTTAGCAAAGATGTTATACTCAACCCACTTGATTTACTCGGAAGCTCACTCAATTCATGATACATTTGTAAAGACAAAAACACTTCAACCTTGGAAACTATTACCTGACTCCCAAAAATAACAAGAATAGCCAACATGCTCGCAATTTAGTAAAAAGATATAATTTATTTAGGCAAGACATTCATACATTTGAGCATAAAAATAAGCATAGAATTGTGGAAGAACCTTGGTTTTGCATATGTGGCTATATGATAGGAAACCTTGCCGATAACTGACACCTGTGAAAGTGGAGGAGCCACGTGGGCTTTATCCAAAGATGTACACCAACCACCATGCAGTACTCAAAATTAAATCACCCGAATTATATAAGAAATACCACGTCCGACCACGTGGATTTCGTGTCATGGCGTGGATGAGTGCTTACTTTTCATCGTCTCTTCCCATTCCCTAACCCCCCCCATTTCAAGATACCGGAAGACAGTGTTCGTACTTCGTAGTGTCCTCCTTCTGCATGTAACTAAATAACGTGTCATCTAATTCAGGTTTGATTTGTCTCGTCTTCCTTGTTTCTCAAACCTACTCTCCACAATTCTTAATGTTCAGAAGAAAATGTTAGATGAATGGTAAAAGTCAAGGTCTCCTCTATTTTCGTTTATTGGTAAATAGTAAAAGTCAAGGTCTCCTTTATTTTCACTTATTTTAAAAATACATAACTGTTATAATTATACACAATATTTGTTTAAAATCTATAAATTATTTTAATAATTATTAATATGTAATTAATTGTTATTTGACTTGATCTTTATCAACTAAAACAATCTGATAATAATATATTATTTTAATATCATATTATAATTTAAATAATACAAATAAATAAGATAAACTAAAAAAGCATATTTGCCTTTTTCTCTCACAAAAAGGAGATGCCTATTTCTCCTTTTCCATGTCGTGGAGAAGGTATCACTGTGTCGGAGGATACCAAATCCAAGTTACATCTTTGTTGTCTTCCCGAATAAGCATATCTTAAGGCAGGTCATGGTAGCCCACCACTTGTTGTCTTTGTGAAAAAGCCTAATTTAAAAGGAAGTTGCATGTCCTAACATATCAAACAGAGATGTTACAGTCGGGGTGTCCAAATGCGTTTCATCTTTGTCCATTGATCGCATGAGAGGAATCGCACGTCTTGTTAAATTAATGATGTAACTCAATTTCACTTTCTTACGCTTAGTGTAATAATACAAAATACATGATTTATAATATGTTTAATAATCAACCACGTCATAGTGTCTCCTACAATAATTTGATATAAATTAAAAAAATTTAATACTGCAATATTTTATTTTTTAAAAAAGAATGAAAGACGGTATCTTTTATCTTGATTTTAATTATAATATCATCTCAAAATTCACAACTATATATGTTATGTATAATATAAGTTTATTAAAAAATCCAATATCAAATAGTTATCAAACCTAGTAAATACGCAAGTCACCATCAAGGGAAAAAAGATTTAGCTATGTGTGTGTGACCATAAACGTCTCACACCACTTCCTCCTGATGAGATGGACATGTAAGCCAGAGCGATCAGCTTCGGCTCAAGATTTAAGAGACTAAATTTGGTAAAAACAGGAACAAGCAGATTTGGTGCCCTATTAGCTTTTTCAATGTCTTCCATTTCTTTCTCGTGGTAGAAAGATGCAACATTAATTTCTATAGATCCACTCATTGACGTGACTTTCGTAGATAATGAACCCTTTGAAAATTCAGCCCTTATGATTATTAACATCTTATGAATAGCAAAGTAAACGATCTTTTATATTTCAATACATCAATATTAAGTACAGCGCTTGACCATGAAATGGATCTTAAGCCAGCCATACGCTAAACTGCTATTATGTGAAGGAAAGGACAGTATCTTATATCTACCGCTGAAAACGAAATATGATAACGGTGAGTTACTTCCTGCCCGAAAAGACAAAAAGTCTAAGCCAATACATAGGATAGTAATAAACCCTGTTCACATGCACTTGTTCATTATAATATTGCGGATTCCATAAAATTCGTCATCTCAAACTTTTTACTTACTTAACAATTTTTCCTACTCACATTTGTATTTTTTTTTAATAATTACGCTACCATTGAACGAAATAGCTATATTAATATACTCGGGTAATTCTGAGTTCCTTTTATTATTATTATTATTATTATTATGTAAGGACTAAGAAGTAAGTTTAAAAATTATTAAATCTTTGAATAAACTAAAAATAAGAATCGAAATAGCTCTTTTTGATCGAGTAAATTTTGTTATAATTTGTGAGGATTGGTTCAGGTGACAGAGGAAATGTGAATAATTGAGAAATTATCTAACCGCAATCTATCCCATCAAGTCACAAGAGATTAGATCGAAATGGAGGCAGAGATCTTACTTTAAGTGTATAATATTGAAAGTGAGCAAGAAAAAGAAGGAACATAATTGTAGTACGTCTTTGACTGCCTCGAGAAATCACACGTTGAATGAGAAGCGCTCAACTCCCCTCCTTCCAAGTAAAGGAACCCAACCAACTACCATGACTGACTTGAGATCTATATAGGTTACGTTTATCGCAAAACACATGATCAAGCTATCCGTTGGAAAAAATAATATTAGCCCAAATCAATAATTGCAAGTGTCAAATCATGTTATTGGCTTGTATTGCCGCCCATTAACAAAGTGATTTATTTTTAATCTCACTTTAATTCATCGTAGTGCACTGACTCTCTATCTTTTTCGCACTTTTGGTGGTTGGCCGTGAACCATGAATATGTAAACGGTTAAACAAGATATTCTTCAAAAGGGAATATTTTCTATACTAAACCAATTCAAGAACTTAATGCCTATCCCATTTAGTAAGTTTTGCAATCCAATATATTATGTGAATAATATCTTCATAGCTTCTCAATGTTAGCTAAGGACCCTAACTTCTTGTAGCAAGAAACCTTTGGCAGGTATGTTCATGTTCTCTTCCCCTAAGGTCTGGTCATTAATGCTTCAACGTTCAGACATGTCTTGTCTCTTGTACGATGATTTTGTTTTCTTTGTTATTCAATATAGTGTGTTTTGCAGTTAATTAACATGATAGATTTACAGGTTATATTTATAAGGCTTTTCTTTTATTTTTTTCTATTTATCAAAATTTTAAATATTTTCAAAATGTTCTTGGTCCTATTTTTGGCTTTTTATCAGCATTTTAAATATTCAGACCTTCTATAAAGATTTTTTTGTATAGTTAATTTAAACTATTTGTACATGTTACTTGTTGAGTTGGAGATATAAGTCAATCCAGCTTGCACCTGGAAAATTTTATGAAGCGTCACGCCTAACGATTTTGTAAAAACATATATAATTCCAGTTTGTTGCGAATGTGGTCATCGTTTCCTGTTCTACAGGTTTTTCCTTGTAAAGATAATAGGGAGAAATCTTTCTATAACAGGAGACAAGGTGGTCAGAAGATTAGTACAATTCAGCAGATGTTGCAGGAAGGGGACATACCATTGGCTCTTGCGGTAGGAGGAATACTAGCAATCATGGTAATCGTTGCCTTTGTATGGCTGTGTTTTGAGATATCCTGGAAGAAGAAAGGAAAGGAAGAACTCTTTCCCAGAGAGGAAGAAGCAGAGCAGAGATAAAGACGAAGACAATAGAAGGCAAGAGGCATTGCACTGGAGTCTATGTTTTGGTTAAGCTATAAGAATTATTAGGAGTAAAACTACAAATTAAGAATTATGTCAAATTTATATACAAAAAACAAAGAACAGTACATAATTTAGAAGGTTATTAGTTAAGGCATTATACTCTTTTATATATGAATTACTCGTTTATGTAACATAAATCTGATGATGCACTTCTGATCCCCAAAAATCCATAATTCTCTGAGCATTTTTTGTAACATTTAATAAGGTAAATGTTAGGTTAAATTGTGATGGAAACTTTAAATGTTAGGTTAAATTGTGATGCAACAAAAGTTCCCATCATTGCGTACATCACCAGCACACGTTTTCAACACATACAGTGATCCTCTAAAGATCATAAAATAAGTTTCGGCGAAGGATTCCACGATCGCAAACTCGGTAATTGGTCATCTAAGGAAGAACAGAACAGGAGTGAACATTGAAGCTGTACCAGCTTCACAAGAAATCTCGCAAACTTTGGCACAAAAAAAGATTTCTACTAGAGACCCAAATCGTCGGCTACGTTGATTGCGGGGGCCAGTGGCGTTAGCTTTTGGAAGATTTGGAACAAGACAAAGAACAGTGTCCCATATGGTTAGGGACCCACCCTTCCCATTAGCAGGTCCTAAATTTGCTTCACTACTTGGAGAAGGAACTCCGTGGGGACAGCTGGGTCCCTACTTGCTGTACATGAGTGGTCTACATCACTCCTTGAGATCCACGTCATCCTCCCGACTTATCCACATTTGTCACTCCCTTCTGTTCCCACTCTTATCTCTCATACCACTAGCTAATAGGGAGCTAAGATATCCTCACCCATAGTCCGTGTCACCGAACTCTTTAAGAAATTAACTTTTATGCTTATTTAATAATAATAATTCTATAAAAACCACATGTATAAGAATTAAGAAAGATTGATTAATGCCCCCCTCACGGGTAGCCTAGTGGTAAAAAAGAGGAGAGAATTGTATAAAAATTGTGGGTTCTAGTTTGAAAAGGAACAAAAATTTAACTATCTATAAGTTTAAGTGGGTGATTTATAGATTTCAGGATTAGTTGGACGAAGCTCGAAATATGAGTTATAAAAAAAATTGATTAATTTTATGAAAAAATCAAATAGAATTAAACTATGTTTTCTCCAGCAAAAAAACAAAGACAAAGATTATA
>JANQAP020000068.1:6174467-6187910 GCA_026874005.2 Erythroxylum coriaceum
ACTCTTATCTCTCATACCACTAGCTAATAGGGAGCTAAGATATCCTCACCCATAGTCCGTGTCACCGAACTCTTCAAGAAATTAACTTTTATGCTTATTTAATAATAATAATTCTATAAAAACCACATGTATAAGAATGAAGAAAGATTGATTAATGCCCCCTCACGGTAGCCCAGTGGTAAAAAAGAAGAGAGGATTGTGTAAAAGTTGTGGGTTCTAGTCTGAAGAGGAGCAAAATTTTAATTATTTATGTGTTTAAGTGGGTAGTTCATAGATTTCAGGATTAGTTGGACAAAGCTCAAAATATGAGTTATAAAAAAAAAGATTGATTAATTTTATGAAAAAATCAAATAGAATTAAACTATGTTTTCTCCAGCAAAAAAACAAAGACAAAGATTATAAATATCCAAAAACACGAATCCTTCCTCTAGAAGCACTGCAGTTTTCCCATAAAATTGAAAATTCCACAGCAGTCCTGTAGTTTACGTTCATGAGTGGTTCACCGAACCTACTGGAGACGACGTTACTTTGGCAAGTTTTACAATAGATGAAAAGGAAGAGGGTGACAAGTTTCTATCAGACAAGGTGGGTGAACATTACATGGGTATCCTTTCCTTGCTTTTTATAAAAGGCAACCATGTCGAATGTTTATCATTTCTTTCATGTATAGTACTAAAACAAAAGCGAAGAGTTAAGGTTTTAGAGCATCTCTAACCTATTACACCCAATTGTCATGTAGCATTTTATTATACCATATCTTATTACACCACTTCCTACAATTCATTACACTTTAAAATTATCTATATAATAAGACATTAGAAACTCGCCAGCATTTCATTATCCCTAAAACATGACTAGTACAATACTCGTGTAATGGCCGTGTATTATCACCCACGACGTCACTGTTTGATGGGACCGGGAATTATTAATTTTTTTCGGCGACGTGACTCACCTGGCCGACGTTTTTACGTTCCTTACGCGACCTGAGCCAAATGATAGCTTCTGTCAAACAAGGGATCATTGTAGGTATATTTAACAAGCTAAACAACTCCCGGATGAATTGACCATAGCGTCACCATTTTTTAAAAAAAAGAAGAGAAAACTGCGATCTGGATTATTGTGTTAACAAGTGTTCACTGATAATCTTAATTAACGATCAACTGCTGACAATTCAGTCCCAATCACGATACCATAACCGCAGAAAATCCAAAGCAGATATAAAAAGGTCATATGTAATAAAAATATCATATCGTTAATTTAGACTTTGAGGAATTGATTATAGATTTTTTTTTTGATACAATGTAAAAATGAATTATAGATTAATTATTGTATAATAAACTCACTTTTATTGTTGCTCTTAATTTATGTGAGAATTTGACTAGTTGATACATTATCTTCATTTTTAAGAAGTGTCAAAAAGTTCATCTTCATCTAATTTATTTTAAAATTTTTATTAAAAAGAGAAAAATGTATATATGAAACTATTTTTAATTATTGTTTGACAAATTAATACCTTTTTGAGAAACACTAGCACCTCTTTATTTCTATTTCTATTTTTAGGTTTCGACTTTTATCCTCAAATTTAGTAACAAAATTATTTGTTTGTGCTTTTAGTTTTAATTTCTTCCCATTTTTAAAATTTATAAAATATGGAAATTATTTTGTATTTTGTATTTTTGTTTTTTATAATCTGATTTACTATTAACTAAATATATATTATTTAATTATTTAAAATGTTGTTTATTAATAAGAATTATGATTAATTTAACTTAAAATTATAAATATAATTTATTTAATAATTTATTCAATTTTTGTAACTAGATTAAATAAAGTAAATTGATAATTATATTTAAATTTAAAATATCTTTAAAATATATAAATTTCAAACAATTTTTGATTTAATAATTAAAATAAATTTTAAATAAATTAATAAATTAAAATTTTATATTAATAAAATAAAATAATTTTTACTTATAATTTATTAATGAATATTATATAAGAGATTAACATAAATTTGATTAATCAAACATAATTTATCTTCAAGTTTTATCTAATATATAATTATTATCAGTAATAAAATATGATACATTAATATTAACAACAAAACAAAATTTTATTTTTATTTAAAAGAAAAATAAAAATAAAATTATTACAGAAAAATAGAATTGAAAAATCAAACTCCTTAGTTGTAGCTTTTAAGTGCTAAGACTTTACTATGTTCGGTGTAGGGTCTTGTTTCATTTAATGTGAACATTACGTCCAGACGATGTAATAACAAGTCTAATTCCTCCTAATTTCTTTATATAAAAAAAAAACTCTAATTGCTCCTAAGTCCTAACCTAAGAAGAACATAGATAAAATGGTACAATTAAGGGACAAGAGACGCTAGAGTTCTTTTTCTAACGAGGAAACTATTACACGCCTATTGTCTAGCCAATTTACATTTTATTTTATAAATATAAGTAAGAGGTTTAATTTGATATTTATTTAGTGGCTTTGTTAGTCTTGTTCAAATAATGCCTTTTGGGATTTTTATATTCTCTCCTTTTGTATGATAACAAGTACCATCTTTATTAAATATGAATGTGTATGAAAGGATTTTAGGCTTTTAGTCAAAGAGTAAAGGGAAACGAATGTTACCTTTTTTTCCTCTTCTTCTTCAAATTGTAGACGTTAAAACGTATTCATTTAGTCCTCACCAAAGGATTTACCAAGGCGTAACGTTACTTGTACATCTTGAAAAAGGAATAAGACACCATTTAAATTGTGTTAAAAGTTTGAAGGCAGCATTCAACGGTACGAAGATCCCGTGACAGGAATCAAAGGTACAAATTCTGTTATTTAACATAATCAAACGCAAAAATGAGCACGATTACAGAATCAATAAGTGGGAATCGACGGTCGTCTTTAGTCAAATATGACTAGTGGCCTCTTACGGTACGTTTATCTCAGATTCATATGCATGTCTTCTTGAATGTCCCCATATAGATGTATATAAACTAGCTTTAAATGTTGTATTAGCAAAATATGCCACTTATTGAGTTACTATGATATATTAAGCAAGAAATCACAGTTATAACAGGATGCGAAGTTTGACCATCTGTTAATATTTCGTAAGCAACCCATGTTTCCAACGGAAACAATTAGGATTTGTATTGAGAGTTTCGTAAAAGGAAACTGAAAAACACAGAAAATAGGCGAGTAGAAAACAAACAAGAGTAACTGAACCCTGTTAGTGCTGATTCATACATTTGACCCTTCATACCATACGGTTTCAGTCATTGAAGAAGGCCCAAAAGTTCGCTACCTGAGTTTGTTAACACCAACGCATTTTCCCCACTCTCAATCAACGGGCGTACCTTGCACACTCGTTCACATACTCGATTGATAAGCTCAATCGCTAACTCTCAGCCGTTCCTATTTCTATCTTACGCTGCGAGAAATAGTCAGCAGGCTCTCGGACTCATTCGCATTACTGTTGTTTCAGCTTTGAATTTGAAACAAAAGAAAAAATTATTAATAATAACAGAAATTAGTTACCCTTTTTACCTTCAACGATTTTAACCGTTTTCAAAACAAAACCCCAAAATATTTTCACCAACACACAAAAATTTCTATGGTACGGAAGTTCATCTATAGGATTCTTTACATCCAAAGCGAATTGATCAAACTCATCAAAAATCCAACGGTGCATATACTCGCTCATATTTAAATGTTAATGTGCTTTAATATGTCCAACCTAAGACTTGTGAAATACGCAGAGGGGAGTTAAGCATTAGAAATAGAAAGAAAGCAAAACCGTAAAATCAACGACGAAGTGGTGGATCTGGGTCAACCCCGTTTGACCACGAAAGCTACAATATGAGGGGCTACGTTGTAAATAGACACAACTTACTCCACCCAGAGGCTGTTCTAATTATTTTTTTTTTCTAAATAAAAAATTCAGCTAAAATAGATTCGGCTCTGTCGTTGTTGTTGTTGGCCTCTGTGCTTCCTTCTTTATAAGGTCTCACTTCGCTTTTTATCTCTTTATCTCTCAAAGTGAGAGAACAAGAGCGAAGAGCGAAGAGCGAAGAGCGAGAGAGACAAAAACAAGATAGGCCTAGACATATATACGGAAGGATACAGCAAATATGAGAACAAGAAGAGGGCTTTGTTATCCAAGAGTGGACGTTTGTGCAGAGACAAGATTGCCCAAGAGAAGGAAAATAGATTTCGCCGGAGAACCGACGGTTTCCGATGAAAGACAACGCATATCGCCGGAGTCCGCTGGACAAAGTGACTTGTTTGAATCTTTACCCGATGACCTTGTAATTTGTATCCTCTGCAAACTTAGCTCTAGCGTCTCATGCCCTTCAGATTTCATGAACGTTTTGATTACGTACGTTAAATATCTCCACCATAGATTACATCATATGTTTCTTTCCTGGGAATTTATTGATCTTTGTTTTTTTTTTTTTTCACTTGGGAATTGTTAAAATGAGGCAGAAGCTTGTTTCTTTCTATTTCAAATCTGTTTCCACGAGTCTAAGAACTGTCTCATATGATTTTATTTTATTTTCTTGAAACAGATGCAAGAGATTAAATGATTTAGGCCTTGAATCCGTAGTACTCGCTAAAGCCTCCCAGAAAATTTTCGCTATAAGAGCTAAAAACTGGTCAGACTCTGCTCACCGTTTCTTGAAACTATGTGCCGTTGCCGGAAATGTTGAAGC
This sequence comes from Erythroxylum coriaceum, assembly GCA_026874005.2. Classification (NCBI taxonomy): domain Eukaryota; kingdom Viridiplantae; phylum Streptophyta; class Magnoliopsida; order Malpighiales; family Erythroxylaceae; genus Erythroxylum; species Erythroxylum coriaceum. The sequence goes on from JANQAP020000068.1 coordinate 6,179,183, forward strand.
CTGTTACACACTTGGCATGGTAATTTCACTGTCTATGCAATAATTTCTGAATTTGTTTAATAAAATAAATACGAGACTCCATCTTGAGCTGGTTGGGTATGGAATAAAAAGCATTTTGTGACTTGTGATTTTGTTTACAGATTCGGTTCTACTGTCTACAAAACCGTGGAAGTGGCGCTTCGTTGATGGCCAAGGCCGCGATTAGCTCCCACGCGCCGGCGCTTTACTCGCTCGCAGTTATACAGTTCAATGGCAGCGGCGGCTCTAAGAACGACAAAGACCTTCGAGCCGGCGTTGCGCTATGTGCTCGAGCCGCTTTTCTTGGACATATCGACGCACTCCGCGAGCTTGGTCACTGTCTCCAAGACGGTTACGGCGTCCGACAAAACATCGCCGAGGGACGACGATTTCTCGTCCAAGCCAACGCACGGGAGCTTGCCGCAGTGTTATCGAACCCTAACTGCGGCCTTTCTACGCGCGCCTGGCTCAGTTGGAATCCACACGGCCACAACAATCACCGTCACGCGACTGGTGCTGGTTGCCCGTTGTTAAGTGATTTCGGGTGTAATGTTCCGGCGCCGGAGTCGCATCCGGCCAGTAGGTTCATGGCTGAATGGTTCGCCGCACGTGGAGGCGTTCCGGGGTCGGGACTGAGGTTGTGTTCGCACGTTGGGTGCGGTCGGCCGGAGACTAGAAAGCACGAGTTTCGTAGGTGTTCGGTGTGTGGAGCTGTGAACTACTGCTCACGCGCGTGTCAAGCTCTTGACTGGAAGTTAAAGCATAAAGAACAATGCGCTCCGGTTGAACGGTGGCTGGAAGAGGATGGTGACGGGGGTGAGGGGGTCGGAGGTGAGGACGGTGACGGTGACGTGATGATGGCAGATAGCTAGAAACGATAACGGAGAGGGCTGACGGTAACGAAAGTTGGTCAGTGTTAACGGTAGAGGGGAAGGGGATAACGAGGTCATTTTGGTTTAAAATGTGAAGTTGTAACCTCGTTATGGGCGTTGAGCGAGAGACAGTAATTTTGTTCCTCCTGTTTGTAATTGTATAGAGAAGGGTAATAGCTAAATAGCGGAGAAATCTAGGGCAGCTTTTACCCTGGCTTGTTGGGGTATCAAGTAAACAGGGCTTTTTTGTATTTTTATTTCTTTCTTCAATTTTTGTTTACTATTTTATCTCCACCGCTCTGGCTCTGAATCTACTTTACTTATTGCCCCCTGGCCTGGTTTTGGTGGTGTCTGATACCAAGAGCCCCTGTCATGACCTATCAGAACAACAAAATTAGGTAATGGGAAAGGTTGGACGGAGTATCCAAAATCAAGAGCACGTGCAGATATTGCACTTGTATGAATGTTGAAGTGGCTTAGCTTTGAGGTAAAGATAAATAAACAAATTGTAGCCTTTGGGTCAAATTAAAATATATTAACTTTCCTGATCAATTTGTTGAATCAATGTTTTAAGTAATTATGTGCCCTTGAAAATTTATCATGTATTGAAGAGACCGTTCATTACCGTCTGAACTGAAAGGTCAAGGATGGAGAAAGAAAATCTGAGCTAGTTGTCGGATTGATGTATAAATTGGCCACAAGATCACAAATAATTGACACATTTTAATACTGTTTTGGTGGTCAAAAAAGCTAAAAGAGAAGGGCATTAATAGATTGACCAAGAAACCAAATCTTATAAAGAAGGAAAAGAGTAAACAAAAGAGGGAAGCAGCAGTAGTATTAGTAGTGGGAAAGATGCATTTTCAGCAAGTGGAGATCGTGGGGTTGTGTCCAAAGTTGTCTTATGCCTTTAGTCACAAATCCAACACTAGCAAAAGGGAAAATATTATAAAAGAAACATATATATGCACAGCCACAAGTGAGAAAAGAAAGCGTGGTGGTGGTCGAAGTGCGCCTTACTTATTCTTGCTTTTACCTTCTTCATCATCATCATTATTATTATTTGATCTTTCAGAGTTGGTAAAGAGAAAAACTAAAAGAGCGGTCAGGCTGCAGGGATGTGTTGGGTGGTCCAGGCCCAGCCCATTTAATGCCATTAGTTGGAACTCCAGCTGTGATGCGGTCGAAAGCAAATTCTGTGCATAAACAAACAGATGTTACAGCACAGCGCGTACAGACTACAGAGAGCCCATGTATGGTTGGTGGTACTTCTCTTTAATTCCTTTCTAGGGAAGTTGACCTTTTCCCAGGATCCATGTACGAGTACGACGTCCTCCAAAATCAGGGGAATCTCTTTATACAGCCAGCGGGCTGAATTCTTCATACGAAATTTCAGCGTGAGTTTAACTGCAGCCAAACTTTTCTTTTATTTATTTATTTATTGTGCTTATCTTTTCAGTTATATTATACAATGCACTCTTTTCCTTTTCTCATTTTTAATCCCACTCCTATTATATTAGCATGTACATCTATTTTAATATGTCATCATTATTTGCTCGAATACACATTATGATTTGTCGGACTAGGTCATATTTGGTCCTAGAACTTATTACTCCGTGCTAATTTCATTCCTGCACTTTATTTCTTATTTGATCCCTACATTTCATCCCTAGTGTTTGAAAATCCCTTTTAATTGAGGACTCCCATCAAATGTATGGGGAGTTTTCGTCAATAATAACGCAAAAGTTGATTTTCAGGCAAGTTTTGGACAAAATGGAGGACATATGAGAGGGTGAAAGTGCAAAGACAAACCAAACTGACTCCATTTTTACCAAGATAAGCGAGTTGTATGTCGACAACGACTCACGAGGAGGAGCAAGAAACAAAAGGAATATATAATTCTATTTTATCAATCCACGGTGCAATGGTAAATCTTTAAATCAATTAATTTTTTATTCAATTTATTTTAATTTCTACTATTATTAAAAATTGATTGATTGATTAATTAATTTTTATAAATTATAATAAATCAGTTGGTATTCATTCAACAAGTCCTATTTTAATTAAATTTTATTTTACTTATAAAGAACGATACTTTTTTCTTTAATCTTGTTCAATCTTTATTATATTCCAATTTTATGGCGATATAATAACGGTTAAATCTTTTTACCTTAAATCTCTTATTCATTTAATTTTCTTTCTAATTTTAAACCATTACATTTTCGATTAACCACTTAGGTAATCCACCCTAATGTTATCCTACAAAACTATAATTATCACAAAATTTTATTAAGTCTGAGGTTGATCTTGAAGTTACCTAATTGAGTTCAATTAATTTTTTTAAATTTAACAATTAAAAATGACATTATGAACTGGGTACTCTGAGTTCTAACTTAGCCTAAAGTTTGAAATTAAAAAAAAAAAACTTAAGCTTGATTGAATCTCGATCAATTCGAACTGAACTTATTGACTTTAGGTTGAATTGAGCTGATCATTTTCCGTAGCAACTTAGCGACAGAAATTGAGTTTTCATCGAAAATTTTGCGACGGAAAAAAAAATCTGTCAATAAAAGTACAGGAAATTTATTCGTGAAATTTTGCCAACAAAATAGTGAATGCAGTCCTAAAATTAGGTATCAATAATTGGCGGGAATAATAAGCGTTAGGGTTTATTGACGGAAGAAATATCTGTCGGTAAAATTTAAAGTTAAACAACTTCGTTTGGGTCTTCAACTTCAACATTTTTAGTTAAAAGAAAACAACATCGTGTAATTTAAAATTAAAATAAACAAGGGAGGTAGGAGAGCCTTCGGTTGTGGGTTTAAGTTCAAAGAAAAATGACATTAGAAAACAATTCAAACTGATCATCAGAGCCTCGAATCCCTTCCTGAACAAACAATCTAGACACCAGCTCAACAAAAAACGACTTACCAAGTTAAAAGGCTATGACTTCACCAGTGTCTACAAGCCAAACTCCTCCAATATCCCAGCTTGTTCACTTTCTCGCCTCCCTTCTAGCTCCCTTCATTCCCTACTTACTAGACCAGTTGCCGCCATCTTAGAGGATCTTCGACAATTCTATAAAATCCATCCTCCATCACTTCCCCTTCTCAACTCTATTAAAAAAGACCCTCCTGCCCACGCTCATTATTCTGTCGTTGATGATCTTGTGTTGTACAAGAACCGATTTCTTGTTCCCGCCGATTCTGCTTTCCACCCCTTACTTTTACATGAATTTCATAGTTCCCCTATTGGTGGGCATGCTGGGATTCAACGTACATTAGCCAGACTTGCATCCTACTTTTATTGGCTAGTAATGGGAAAAATTGTTTTTGATTTAATATTATTTTAAATATATTAATTATGTCTTTATAGTGCAGTAAATTCATACTATTTAAAAACTATCTTCTTGGTTAATGATTCATATAATCAGGCTTAAAGTAGAAGTTAGGGTGAGAATTAATTACCAGCTGAGAGAAGGAGCTTCAACTTCATTTTAGTATGATAATTGGTCAATTGTAAGCCCCTTAAGTGAAGTTAGCATTCCTCACTAAGGAATTTTATCGCTAACAATACTACAATTGAAGATGTTATTATCAAACTCCTTCAAATTCGTGCACTACTTAAATTTAACTTATCAGCTCACATATGATATTTGTGAACACATAAGGAACAATAGATAAAATCCAAGAACAACAAGAAACAGAATCAATTTGAGAAAAAAAAGTTAATTGAAACCATTACAAACTATACATATACACAGAAACCAACAACAAAATGGTGACTATAACAAAAACAAACTAATAGCAAAATGGTGACCATAACATAAACAAACCAACAATAGAATGATACTCACTGATTAAATTTTGCTCTAGCAAATAACTATGTTATCTCGCTAAAATATTTTTAGTTTTGGTGTTTTAGACCAACAAATTCAATACTCTAAAGAGTATCTATAACACTATTATCAAAATTAGATGTTGAAATGAAATAGAGTTCTAACTGTTACAGAAAAATAATTAATCAAGAAGTATGAACGAAGAAGAAATCTCATGAACCGACTGCCTTTGCCTTATCCTCAGAACAAATTGGAACTCTAAAGGAACTTGACAACCGCCTGTAGATCTGTGAAGTAGATGACAAAGTTGAATAGAAATCAATACCCTCGTACACTTGGTAGAATAGAAATCAAGTGGCATTGGCTTGCGTGATGCATTTAACGCTTTAGTGGTTTCCTTGTCAAGCATGGATTCAAGAGGTTGGTGATCGAAATACCAATAATCGTTTCAGCGGAACTTAGTGGTTATATCAAACTACATGCAATGGACGTTGGCTTATTAACTAATGCTTCATGGATGCTTGGTGTTTCGTGTTAGATATTTTTTACTTTTTCTATAAAATTGGACAAAATTTAATTGTAATTTTTAATTTTACAATAATTTATTAGTTAAATTACGTAATTTAATCTAGATAAAAATAATAAAATGACCTAATAAATGATTTAAATCAATGAGTTGAAGTCTATGTAAAAAATAGATCCGATTAGCGTGTACCGAACCCATATCGGGTCTGTGATGGAGAAGCCCGATATGGAAGCTATATATAAAGGTTAAGGTCTCCTGCAGTTGCTTATATCATTCGTAAGCATAAGGATTCTCTGACCCATTAAGAGAGCTTGTGTTTTAAGAAAAACTATAGAAAGACGTTGACCGCGTCACGGTGAGCAATTCCTGTGAAGACGGCGGTGGATTCGCGCTCGTTTCGACTTCAGAAAGCTCATTTGAAGTTATGGAATCAAAATTAGGTAATTTCCATTCTTCGTTTATTGTCCTTTCACGTTCGATTCGGGATACTAAGGTATCGTTATGTGTTATACGTGGTATCAAAGTGGTGACATGATTGGGTGGTTGAAAATGAAGATTTTTTAGTTTTTTCTCCATAAGGTTTTAGGTGAGTTAACTTATGTTTCCAAGTTTTTCTTGCTTTTTATTGCATGAAATTGGTATAAATGTGTTTAGCCTAAAAAACGAGGTGAAAACGAGCCTGAGAGCTCAAAAAACAAACCTGAAACTCACCGAAAATTGCATTTTTCTGACGAGGGAGCTCCTCAACACGAGCCTGAGTGGTGAACAGTAACGGTCGGGTGCGTGTGTTGCATGTGTCAGTGTCGGTGGACGCGTCTGCACATTGTAGCGCATGCACGACACGTGCCAGACGCATCTCTAGCTCGTCTATACTGGGGCGTGTTTGACAAGCGCCTCTTACACATACGGGCGCCTGACACGTCAGCTTACGTCACGGAATTGCTACAATTTGAAAAAAAAACACAAAAATTTTATATTTCCTATAAGAGCGCCTCGGGGTATTTTGGGTCAGTTTTCAAGTCCGGGAAATCTATAAAGTGAAAATTTCCATTCTTTTGGATTTATTACATTAGTGATAAATTAAAGTTTAACTTTAGAAAAGGAATTAAGGCGTTCTGAATTCGATTTCAAGTAAATTTTCATGCTTCAGAAATCATATGAGGGAGATACTTAAAGTCTTCATGTCTCGGGTCTTATGTTCAGTGTTCGGGATTGCATGATAGTTATTTGGAAAAGGTTTTTAAGATATTTTGAAGCCATTTTTGAGTGAATTTTTGTGTAACGAACTTGCCATAAGGGAGATACATAAGGTTCTCGTGTCTTGGTGGTCGGTTTAGTGTTCGGTAAATCACAATAGTCACTTTAATGAGATTTTTCCTTTGTGAAAGTCTCAAATGAAGTTTTCAGAGAATGTCTTTAGCACGAGTGTGTGACAATGAGACTATGCATTCTAGTTTTTAACATTTATTGATATTACATTGTCATATACCATATGCCCATAAAGAATGTGAGGATGACATAAAGATGTATCCCTTGTGTTTGTGGACTTTTTGAGTGCTGATGAGGATGTAATCACCATAGTGGCCTTTCGAGTCAATATTTTAAAGTGTTCCGCTTACACGTTAGGAGATGTCTCTGGTCTCATGTTTGGTTATTTTGCCCATAAGTGTTGGCCTTATATGAGATTTTGATATGTGCATAAAGGCATTGGGTAGAGGAAAGTCGTTACTTGAATGATCTATTCAGCCACAGGTGGTAGTGTTATGAGAGTTGATGGTTTGTACTCTGATCAGTTTTGTGTGGAGGTCTAGTTGCATATATTATGTATTTAGCCCATAAGTGTTTCATAATATGTGTGACATGATTTTCAGTAAAGATATTGTTTAATGGCTTTGAGTATCATTGTTATCCTACATTTGTGCTGATTTAAACATTGTTATTTTGCAGTCACCTTTTTGGTCAACAATATCAGTGTCACCATTGAAACCTTGACCGGTTTCAATACAAAGAAGTGGACAGAGGATGTATTAAATGCTATGGAGATAGTTGAGGTTGATATGGCCATAAAAACGAATAGGGTATCTCCACCTACATCCATGAGCTCGAGAGCTCATAAAGCAGCCTATGAAGTCTTGGATCGGTCTAACAAATTATGTCTTATGAACATTAAGAGATTCATACTTGACCATTTGCTTAGTGGACTTTTGGACAAAGACATAGTGAAAGAGTTTCTTGGAAATATCTCTCAGAGGTACACAGTCTAACCTAATGTTGAGACAAGTGCCTTGATGAAAGAATTATTCTCCGTGAAGTCTAAAGAATAAAGGGGAGTAATGCAGTACATATCAGGATTGATCCATCTTCATAGTAAACTGAAGATGCTAAATATTCTTCTTCCTAATGTCTTTACAATTCACCAGAATCTGAATACACTCCCCCCAAAGTTTAGTAATCTGGTTATGACATATTTTTCGTTGAATAAGGAATGTGACTTCAATGCTTTGATTGCCCATTGTGTTGCTGAGGAAGAGAAACTCAAACTTGCTACTCCTACAGCCCTTGAAACAACTAAAGGGAAAGCAAAGAAGAAGCACACTAAATTCAAAGATAAAAAGACTAAATCTTCTCCACATACTGGTGCTGGTCAATCCAGTACTGGTAAAGATCTGCATGACATAAAGAAACCAGTAGTATGAGGTCTAAAAGGCAAGACTGAGACCATCAGGTAACTCCTTGACTTATTAATTTATGAATCTAATTTGCGATAGTCGCATTAAGTACTTGGTGGCTATATAGTAGAACATCTGATCATGGTGCTTCCACAATGCATGGGTTCATATTCATGATAAAGCCAAATAAAGGGAAGGAGAAACTGATGTTCACAGCAATGAAGAAGTGAGAGTAATATCTATAGGGGATGTATGTATTGAACCTTGTTGCAAGGTTCATTTTGGTTTTTACACAACACATTTTATATGTGATCTTTGTATCAATTTTGTACAAAGAAGGTTGATGTTTTGTATTTAATGCTTCTTTTGTACAATTGTTGTTTAATGCAAAACATAATGGTACAATTTTCTTGCCATATAATTTGTATAGAATGTGTCTTACCCCGAATTAGATATATGCTTTTTAGGGATGTCAATTTGGGTCCGGACTGGACGGCGATCAACGGGTTTGGCCTGGTTTGACCGACCCATGAGCCGGGTGGATATGGCTCGCGGACTGGTGGGCCGAACCACTGCTCGTGAAGCACGGGCCACAGGCCGGGATGGACGGGCAGTGGGCCAGCCCGTGGCCCGTGGAACAATAGACGGGTCGAACCACAGGCCGGTCCGACCAACCCGGCTCGGCCCGTCCCGTGGTCTATGGCCCGCCCACAACCCAAAATTTTTAAAATTTTTATTTTAATTATTTATTAAAATAATTAATAAATAATTTAAGTAAATTAAAAATTTGTAATTAATGTAATTC
>JANQAP020000068.1:6265489-6286640 GCA_026874005.2 Erythroxylum coriaceum
ATGTTTTCTTTCTTTTGGCCTCCTAGGGGGCAATTTTGTAATTAAACATGGTTCTCTTTAAGAACCACCATGATATTAAAAAAAAAAGTGTTGAATGTTATTCTAAAGTTATGAAATGAGTTATGTGTGATATTCATTATGAATTAAATCTTTTGTTTTTTCAAGGTTTCCTTAAGGTGTTATGATGCCGGGTGGGCAAGGCTGTCATAGTTGTCATAGTTCACTAGAGTTTTGATGTTTCTTTTCTAGCATTGTGATTTGATACATACAACTACAAATCTATTCGATAGAAGTTCGCAAACGTGTTCATCATATCTTTACATAGGCCCTAAATGGTTACTAGGTTACCATTTATGCTCCAACACGAGAGGGATTTGAGTGAGAATTGTTGCCACTTCTGCATAAAATATTAATCCTTCATATATGGTCATATTCGTAGCTGCTTAATATTTGTTAATTCATATTATGAAGCAACCGGCTAATACATTATTGAGTAGAGCGAGGACAAACCAATGCTCGACAGCTGGCACATAAACGGTGGCCCACATTTTATTAAGCTTCTTACAGCCCTGGTCAGTTTGTGCAGAACAAATCAACGCCATGCATCTAAGGAGCAGCAGCCCAACCCAGCCTTAGCCCATCTCAGTAGGCTTCTAGAGCCCCAGCTTAGCCAGCAGACTTGGGGAATTCTGCCTCAGACCAGTCGTTCTATGAGAGAATCAGCCCTCACCAGCCCAGCCTCTTATATCTCAAATATAGTCCAAACTCCAATCCTTTTAGCATGTAAGCGGTTGGCCCTTGTGATAATACAGACCAGCTCCCGTATTCAACAAACCCGATTTCAACCAAGAAAATCTCATGCGATCTAATCCAGCCTGTTATATCTCAAATATAGTCCAAACTCCAATCCTTTTGGCATGTAAGCGGTTGGGCCTTGTGATAACACAGACCAGCTCCGGCATTCAACAAACCCGATTTCAACCATGAAAATCTCATGCGATCTAACATAGTAATATGTGATTTGTTTACCAGCTTAACTAAATATTAATTTGAAAGACCACTAATCTGCTCATAATTCAAACGGTTAAACTTCCTCCTCCATAATCAGACGGCTCTCTTGGAGTCCAGTTTAATTTCGAAAACAATCTAAAAGAGTCACTCATCTGCGACTGCGAGGTAGATTGCAGGATATGGGCGAGTATGAAAAAAGTAGGGTTAAGCGGGCACCAGAGGGTTTCAGAAAAACCAACTGAAAATTATATACCAGCAAAAACCATATATCGACCTAGAAAGTTACATTCAACTAACTTCCAGGCCACATGTATAGCACACAATAACAAACCCTACAGGCTTCCCCATCTCATTCTATTAGAATAAGAAACAACATTAATACACTGGAAAAGTTTTTTTTAGGTACTTGGATTGCCAGAAGTTTGATCCTCTGCCTTTCCAGTGTCTCCTTGTTTAAATGCCTTGGCTATCTCATCAATGGGAACCAAAGGTAGATAACCAACTACTGGATATCCCTTCCGGGTCATGTAATTCAAAACATGATTGTACTTCTCTGACCAGTGAGCAGCTGTGGGAACAGCAATCTCTGCAGCAGAGTGGAGAATAGGATATTCGTTCAGTTTGGTCCATATTTTTACAGACCCATCAAGGACCAAGTGTTTAGACTCTTCAGCCGCAAATTGCAACGCAGCAGGAAGTCCTCCAGAACGTGCCTCTTGTACAAGTTCTTGCCCCTTTTTTGATGCTTTCTGAATTAAAGTCTCAGAGAGGCTGACAACCTGCTTCACTCCAGAAGGAGCGTCCTTGTCAAACTTATCCTTAGCTTCATCCACCTGTAACAATCAAAGCTACTCATAAGATGGCTTCACTAAAATCACAAATTTGATTATGATACAATGAAAGCAGAGCAGCCATTCTGAAAAGCAATGAAGAAAACTCCAACCACAATGAAACGCAGCACAAGTTCTAGTACTACTAGCAACTGTTTTGGAAAATATTGAATAGAACTCCAAGTCAAAATGAACAAGTGGGATTGGAGCATAGTTAAAACCCGAGGAGCTGGTTGAGCTATGGAAAAATCCTAATCTGCATCTAAATCATTAGCAAGATGAGATATTTGTATGATACAACCAACATCCATGTCCCTTAAATTTTATCGAATACATTGGCAGAAAATAAAGGAACCAATGCACATATTTCTACTAGATGTTCCATCTAGTCCCCAAACTTGAGACTCAAAATGAAAGAGAAGTCAAGAACATTCAAAATTATGACAATCAAAATCATCTTATCTGGGAGATTAGTTAAAATTCTGTAAGACTACTTAACTAGGAATATAGTCACACATAAGACTACTTAACTAGGAATGTAGTCACACGTACAAAGCACACGGACCATAGATTCATTACAAACATCCAACTGAAACACAAGCCTAATCAGCCAATACCGAATAGACTACCATGTAACCACACGACGAAGCAATTATCTACAAAAAGATTCAGGACACGAACGTTCTCGATCATCATGCAATACAAACATACAACGTACACGGACCATAGATTCATTACAAACATCCAACTGAAACACAAGCCTAATCAGCCAATACCGTGTAGACTACCATGTAACCACACGACGGAGCAATTATCTATAAAAAGATTCAGGACATGAACGTTCTCGATCATCATGCAATACAAACATACTCTTCTAACAAGCCCCTTCGTGTTACAAAACATATATCAGAAGGCATGAAATCGGCCAATAAATCCCACAATATAATAACTATAAGACGGAAACACACAACCGAACCTTCTCGATCATCATTCAAGGAAAAAGGCTCTTCCAAAAAGTCCTGTTCGTTATGCACAGAACACAAATAAGATAAAATACGCTGAACAGACAGTACCTTCTCGTCGAGAAATTCGAGGACATTCTCAGGCACGTCCTTAAACTTCTCGTAAAACGGCCCAACCAAAGTGCTCACAGCGTTCTCTATGCCACCGATCGTAGATCTTAAAGGCCCCGAATTTTGCTTCGCGGACTCGTAGAGATTGCATATGAACACCAGTGAATGGATCGCCACCGATCTCACAAACCCTAGGTGCTTCAGCTCTCGATTTTCGTGTTCAATCTCCTTCTGTAAACAATATCCAACAATTGATTGTCAGCAAGAGTTACAGTTACTTCTAATTCGAGGTTATTAATCAGAAGATCAAAGCAAAGAAGTAGAGATAAAAAAAGATTTAGAAACCTTTTCCATAGCGATGGTTACTGTTTCCGACGAAACTGGTCTTCTGGTACCTTCCGGCTTCTTCTGAGCTTAGTGTTTGTACAAGTCACTTAAGAATCATTAACCGGGCAGTCGGCCCTTTTTATACAAGAGGGGGTTCGTGTCAATCTGAGTCGTTGGTGTGATCCGACGGTTGAATTTGGACTTTATTAAAAAGAATCTATGGGTGAAGGGTGGGACCTACACTGGTGGTCTAGCGGCAAGTGGAAATTTCGTGGTGGAAACGTAGCGAGTTAAAGTACGACGGAAAAATCGAGGAGTTTGTACTCTCTTGGTTCAAAGTATTTGGGTGATAAAGATAAATTACAAGTTCGATAATTAATATTTAATAGTTAATACGTACTTCGTGAATTTTGCGTCAATTAAAGTTTTACTCGAAGTTTAAATTTTATTATTTAAAGTTATAAGTAGATAGATTTTATTATATTACAATCTTTATACATAATTTTGCATTGATATTTTTTGATTATTTAACATAAATTATTATATGACTTAAAATAATTAACCGAACATAATTTTAATAATAAATTATAATAAAATAATTTTAAAAAGTTAATATATTTATTTTAATATTTTAACATCAGATATTTTTAAAAATAAATAAAACTATAAATGAACTCTACGGCCATTTTCAGAATTATAATTTCATATACATATACATATATATATGTTGCACACAACGTCCTTCTACGTTGAAGTATTTAAATTGAATATCAATATTTTTTAAACATTTAAAATAGATTAATAATATGTTAATTTCTTATCAATTAAATGTCACTTCAATATTATAAATAAAATTGGATCTCACTATTATATGACAATTGACAAATAAGATGCACTATTTAAATATATAAATATGGACTTATTGCTATCTGGCAAGAGATCTACTATTTGAAATATATAAATAATAAGTGAGATCAACTGTTTAAATTATTTAAGTGGATGAAACTTACATTTTGATTCACTTAAAATTAATTTTGTTTAGGTTAATTGGGCACGGGCTACCTGACATCTTTACATTTAAGTGACAAAAAATAATTCTCAAAAATTTTTTCGTTCACTTAAAATTTGTTCTAATTCAATTTAAACCTTAACGTTTAAAGAATATTCTGCCGTAAAAGTTACAATAAAAGTACCGTTTTGGTCGTCCAGTATTCAATGGTTGCGTAATCATGGGTCCGGGACGATGTTTCCTTTATTTATACAAGGTGGGGCAACATGTTTGATATATTTTCACAATTGAAAATGATATCATTGTTATCAAAGGATAAAATCAGGTGCTTCTAGAAGAAGTCCTTGTAATCTTTTCGAATGAAGATTACTACGAGAAAAGGGGAAATAGAACATATAAAATTTAAAGAAAAAATAATGTACCATCTGGCAGATCCAATAATGAGCTCCCATTATCATTACCGGTTCTTTATCTTCAACGAGATTAAGCTTTAATCTTTTTTTTTTGGAACAAACTACTAGACACTGGTACAATATTAAATTGGAAATAAAAATTATCGGTTCAGGATAAAGTTTGGTTTAGTCAGATGAAGATTTCATGGATGACAGGATTTTTATTGTGATGTTGATGGAAATTTATGTTCATGACAAATTTGATGGGCTTTACATGGATTATCATGCTAGGCATTAAAAAGTAAGGTCCATATACGCCTAGTAATTGGCGTTGATACATATCCATAGCAAAAGAGAGACACTAGTTAGTAATTTCTTCCGTATTATGTACCAGTCGGAGAAGAGCTATGGAGACCTTAATACGAATATTTTTAAACATCTTGAGATTTCTGACGCTTTACATACTGGATAATGGGTTCCTTAACCTGCCAATGGAAATAATAATAATAATAATCCCCAAAAGATTATAAACAAAGCCAAAGCGGTACCCTGCTTCATATACTGGTAAACTGCGCACAATTATTCCAAGGAAATTCAAGCATACCGTGCTTGTTTTCCGAGACCGCTTTTCTTGAATAGACCTGCTGCAGATGGCGGCATCTGCCTCATCGCAGGGATTTCCAATGGCTGTGCTATTCTCGTTTCCCGGAAAAGAGCTCTCTCTTGAAGTGACAGGCTGTAGAATAGAATATTAGTCACAGTCAGCCGTGAAACAGTCACGATTAGTCTCAATCTACAGGCAAGCGAATACAGGCAAGCGAAGCTAATTTCCAAGTCCTGTACACAAACCTCTGCCCTACTTGTGGGCGTGCTTCCATGATCCCTTGTCTTTGAGATATTCTGGCCGCTCCTGAATGATTCAGTTTGATCTATGTCGGACCTGATCTTCATGCGTGTAAGATCTGATCCAACGGAGTTCAATGCACCAAATGTGGATGCATCCCCGTGACCATTTCCTGACGGAAAAGCGCGAAATTTGGAATTCACAGTAATCAGAACAGAATATAGTAGAAGAGAATATGTAGGCACCTTTCTTCTGAAATCCGGAATGGTGGAAGTTGCTTGTACTGATATCCTGTTTATAAAAATTCGAGTCAGTAAACCAAAAAATGCAGAAGTAGCAACCATCCGATGACAGTAGTTATCACCATAAAATCGTTGTCCAAAGCTCTCTTGACTTCCTCTAGCTTTTTCTCAGTTAGACTGGAGTGGATCACACGCTTCCCTGGGAGAAGATAGGTCAAATCATACGTAAATTTAGCACCAAGATGTCGTCAAAAAGTTATCAAGAGAAAAACTTCCGTTTCTGCATTGTACCCAGCCTGCGGTTGCCCTTAGCTTCAAGATAACCATCTAAGGTCATTTTATCAATTAATTTGCGCACAGCACTCTGGCTTGCCTCTCCATCTAGCATGTTGTGAAGCTTTGCGATTGTAACATGCTTCATTCGAAGCACATGAAACAGAGCCTGAAAATTGTAGAGTTAATCGAGATATGTGTCGGCAGAAAATTGTCGTGGAAGATCATGATGATTAATCTCATGAGATGAACATTTCTCTCATCTACTGCAAGGATAGAAATAATTAACAATTTGGTAAACTTTCTGTCAATCTTGTTATTCCAAAAGCAAATGAAAGAGAGCGGACTAACGGAAATGACAATTTAGCTGCATCAAAACTAACTCGAGATGTAATAGCGAGTTCTTTCACATCCAAAATTATGGAGATACCTGAATCTTCTGAACTACTAAACAATTGTAGGACAAGGGAAGTGACTAAAATTTTTAAAAATTTCAGAAATTCTTATTGGTAATACAGAAATAGATTGAGGCAAATGACCATTCAATGTCCAATCTTTTCCAAAATGTTACCAACGAAACATACCTTCATGTACAACCGGTCCTCAACATGTGGAGCTTTACCACCAAAGGAGGTTGCCTGACCATCCGTTTCCTCTTTCACCAAATCAAACTCATAATCGAATTTCTAATGTTTGGTTTCAAAAGTAAATAAAGATGAATAAGCCTGGATGTATAGATAATGATATCGATTCTACGAATTACAGGATAATAGAACCTTTTGGTTGTTTTTGGTGTATATATCATGTCCTGTTTTCAACAAAGCACCTTCCTTCACAAGCTTGTCCATAATCTCTGAAACCCAGTAAAAGGCAATCATAACTGATAGAAAACTCGGAAAGACTTGAAACTAAATACGGCATCTTCTCATGTTTAAGCTTCAAGAATAATTAATAACATCTACCTTCAGTCAAAACCTGCAATGACGAGAACACAAAGGCAGGATATCAAATTTATCTACTAAGCTACGTTCATCATGAAAGAATTTGACACTGAAGATGATAAAGGAGGGGAGACCCTACCACTGAAATGTCGGGGAAGTTTGCAAGGACGTCAGTTAGTTCAACCTTATCAAGATGACAACTGCCGATCCAATCCTTCACCCTAGTAAATTGCTGTTCATCTTCTACTGGATCTTGAGTGCTATCTGCAACACAAAATGGATCATTGTTACTCAAAGGCATCCTGGTCAAATATCATGTTTTATGGTTTTCTAAAACGTCATAATTTATCGAATCAAATGGAAAACAGGAAGTGAGAAAAGGGGCCAGGAAACTGTAAAATTAGTATTTAATTGCATCTCAAAAATTGGATTACCCTGTTATTATTTCAAATAAGTTACCTTCATCAACCATGGCATTGCTCTCAACTGGTTGTTGTTTATCTGTAAATACTTCTTGTAAATTGCTTTCACCATGAAACACATACTACTATAACGGTAAGAAAGAAAGAGTCCATGTTCTCACCCACTGGTGCAACAATGTATTGGTCCTCTTGTGATTGACTAATCTGGTATTAGCATTCAAAATATAACATGTACATCAGTTTAGTTGAGAAAACAGTCCGAATAATCATCATGAGTGGCAGTTAAAGCACAATACGCAAAGATATTGCGACTTCACCTCACTTTCAGAGTCAGAAGACTCGTCCCTTGTCAGAGACTCAGCTCCTAAGCTCACCCCATCATTTACCTCCATATCGTCATTTTCATCCTCACAAGGATCAAGCACACTCTTCACCTAGACAGCATGTAGTATGCAGCAGTCGGATGAAAGTGGACACTTGATGTAGCATAAACAATGGTTATCAAGCATAGGCAATTGGATAGGACATTCGTCCTTACCTTGAGAGCTAGTACAAAATGCTTACTATTCACATTTCCAACTTCCATTTTCAGAGGACTTTTATTCCATTGATTATGGGCTTCTTCTTCGATGCAGCTTCTGAAGAATGGAGGCTCATAATCAGCTGGCTGTTGAGTCAAAAGATGATTTTAGCAATTGGCCCTTGCGCGTTTCTCAAATGGAAAAAGGTTCTGCGTACGAGTTTTCTTGGAGTTGCGTACATGCCAAAAGTTGCAAACTCACATGCACCGCAGATGCATCACAAGGTTAACAAAGATCAAAGTTTGTGTATATACTAAGAGGCCCATGCCTTGGCAAAAATTAGTGAAGAACTACAACTTGCTAAATAACACTCAATGCCTTGTGGTGCAAATTAAGGATATCTACGCGGGGGAACCTAGTGAACGACAATGGTAGAAGATATATGTACAAACTGACGTCTGGCATACCGTCACGTCATCATAGTAGAGGAGTTTCATCAAGATTGTGCGCTGAAAGGAAATCGCATATTACGGCGTCAGTGAAATATTTTAAGCTAGAACAACTACACGAGCATTCAAATTGCAGGCAGTTGAAATATCTAGAATGACAAAGTTCTCGAAAAAAATTATTACTTCAAAGGAAACTTACCTCATCCGGAATTTTGTCCAAAGTTCTCATCAACTGAACGAGCGTGCGTACCATCTTACAAGCAGAACTCCTGTAGGCGTCATCACGAGATAAATTAACTAGAACCCGACATTTGAAAATACAAACAACTTAATTGGATCCATAACGAATTCTTTTGTGATAACCTCATCTGATTGGGAGTGATTTCTGTTGTCGAGTTACACTTGAAACTTCCTCCCTTTCTATTGTTTCCAGTGCGATTGACGTTCATTGCAACCTCTTGGCCATCAACGTTTGAATAACTGAAGGAAACTGCAGGAAACACCGATAACAGATAAAGGTAAAACGCATAAATCCAAAAACAATAGCAAACAGAGATCAACATCACATTGTCTATAAATGTTGCTGTTTCAATCCGTGTCCTGGACAACCCATAGAGCCAATGTAGCGCCTTACTTACATGTGTATTCCTCAATCATAGAGCCTCCCATTGACTCGCACACACAGAACAATAGAGTTCTCAGGTACTTTTTCTGCAAAGCATCATAGACTCCTACAAGAACGAAATAAGTTGGACAATTTTTTTTTTCACACTGATCATACATGCACCAATTTAGACAACATCATAGATTCGAAGTAGAGTTACCTTTCTCCATCCAATCAATCAGTCTACGTGACTCTGCATCAACAGGCATCAACTTCTTGATCTTCATCTCTGTTCAATATGTTAAAATTGGAAAAAAAGAAATTATAGGTTCTCGAGCAAACCTGAAGTCCCTATATAACGACATGAAAATAAGAAAAGAACAAGCATACCAAGAGCAGGAACAGACTTATCGTTGAAGTACTTCTCTGGGAATAGGCCTCTTATGTAACTTATATTGAATATAGCAATTCGAAGCAGGTTCCTCGTCTATAAAAATGAATTGCACCATACTTATAACAAGATTTTGGAAAAACATACCGCAATCTATTAAATCGATCGATTATTTTATCAGCCCAAACGATTATACACCTGACATCCGCGTCTAACAAGAGTACTTGTGAATATTCAATCGTATTAACCAGAATTATATTTATAAGAAACGTTATGCAAAAAACAGAAAGCTCTGCTAGCGAGATTAATTTATAAAACAGTCCGTTTCCTCTCAAGTTAGAGCGGTAAACTGTAGTGGATATGAGAGATTAAAAATCACAGAACGAATCTATATTGAACTAATTATCACTGTGCAGTATCCTCTCCGGTGCCTGGCTCTGTAGAATTTCACTAATCATAAGCTCTGAAAATTAGCATGCTAAGATATATAGAGTTTTAAGTACTGGGAGCTCAAAGAGAGTAAAATATTGAAACTAAAAACAACACAAATTCATTGACCAAACAGTGCCTCTAAACGTATGTGGCAACACATGGAACTTAACAGAACAAATGATGTAAGCAAATATTCTTATCAGTTAAAACCACGGTGACCTCACAAGCTGCAGATCTGACTTGCGTATAAGCGACATAGCTGAGTTTAGTTGAACATGGACGAAAAAGGAAAAAGAGAAGGAAAAGAAATACCACGAGCTACTACGGAAAAATCGTTAATTAAGAGCATAAATATTTCTGAGAAACATCTCTTTTAGATGATCGCTCAACTATCTGACAAAAAGCATGCAATTTAAAATGCATATTTCGGGTTCATGATAGCGGTAAACACACCAGAAGAAGCGAGTCCTGTTCGGTTATCTCGGATTCTTTCACTTTCTGAGCGACGACCTGAAAGCAGGGAAAAAACAAAAAGAAAAACACACTGTTTAGCGAGAAAATGATGATTGTAGAAGCACAGCATGTTGATCAGATTGTAATTAAGAAGAATTCTTTCGGCGCACCATTGTCGCTGAAGTTTCAAGAAGAACTGCAAGTGTGTTGAGTTAGAGAGAATTGCGAATTTGCGAGAGAACGTTTCGATTTGAAATTTTGAATTGAAATGGAGAGATGGCGGCAGATACAAAGGAGTATAGGTATATATAAGGCCCGTACGAAACTAAACCATGCTTAAGGAGTCGAAAACATGATTATCCGTTAATGCGAATTGCGCCAAGAAGATCAAAACCATGGTCTACGTTGTTGATACTTGAGACGTTCGTTTAATAACGGCAAGGAAATGGAAAGGCGGAGCCGTTAAAATGGATGTGTTCTAATAATATTATGGATGGGTAGAACTGGTGATATAGTAGTCTAACTTTTAGTTAACAAAGTCGAGTTTAATTAACACACAAACCTCAAAATGCAAAACAAATGAATCTTTGCAGGTTATCATCTTAAAGGCAGTTTTTTCTTTTTTTAATCTGTCTGTGTTGAACTCCTGAAATTCACCAGAAAAAGAATAAAAATAAATGAAAAATATCTCTTTAAAATATCACACAAATATACTTCAAAATGTCAAGATAATTATAAAACGTCATTTTAGAACCTGTTCTATATTCTCTAAACTAATCTCAAAATTTTTAATTTTTAATTAAATTACAATTTTTGTAAAACGTAATTATAAGAATTGTAAAGTTTGACAAAGAACTACTCACAAAGATTTAACATGAATCGTTATCATTAAATCATTCTCCTCCCATCAAAATGAGCCTGTATGAAATCACGGAAGTTTAAAAGCACAAAAACTGCTTTCCACGCCCTACAAAATATGATCAAATCAATATGGCCTTTCTTTAAATTGGCTTTCGAAATCTAGCCCAAGTTTCGAATGGCCTAAGCTATCGTGTACAACGCTCCGATACAACGTAGATTAGTTACACAAAGGGTTGCACTTGCAACAGTTACCAAATCATATAAACAGCCTGAAAGTTCTCAATACTCAATGGGGGATTAGAACAACAAAGATAACAATCCATCAAATTCACACATGCAAACAGGTACATTTTTCCTATGGATCTTTTTTATTTCCTGATAAACTTATTTGGAGTATTGCCAACACACCTCCGTTCTCCATCCTGTACTGTTAGGTTTGAAATCTTATACATGAATGATCCATGAACATGTTCCATCTTTCTGGTCAGAATCACAGTTCAAACATTTCTGATTTCCCACAGTCGTGCCCGAACTATATTTCTAAAGTTGCAAGAGAATTTGAGCCCATATCGATCCAGAATCTTCCATATAAAGCATTGAGGTTCACCTTTCAAAAGGATCTCCCACGTTCGAGCACAAAGAAGGATAAACAGCGGCTGCTATCTTCTCCCTTAGATTGTATTTCCGGGCAATTAGTGGTCTTACATCTTCAGCTCCTACCAAGCTCTCCAAAAAGGGTAATAACAAGAGCAATTCTTGGTCTGCACGATCATCAAACCAGCTCTCAATTGGTATACCATTGTCCACTTGAAACCCAAATGCCTGGGAAGAGAACCTTCAAATTGTTAAGAATTGAATTTGCAATATTTCAGAGTTCGATACAGAGGACAAATGACCTTGATATAAGTGAGGTTCTTTTTGACCTTAAGGAAATATATACAAAGTTGCCGAGAATTATGTTCAATGCTCAAGAAATTATGACCGACTTCAAAGATACGGGCTTCTAACAAATGATATTATGTAGCAGCGTCTTTCTAACCAAGGTAGAGACTAAAAGTTTGCTGGGGATTTCAAGTCAAAGGTAATGTATGATGCTAACCATGAAAGATCCCAGAAACTCCTAAACTGGGAGCAGGCAATCATTGTGATATGCCACTGAAAAAGAGAAATTCTACAAAAGTACCTGTGGTGAGTTGTCAACTATGATAACTCGTGCCAAATCACGGCCAAGAACTGACAAATCTTTCAGGTAATTGCCCTCCACAAAAACACATGATTCACGATAAACACGATGGCGAAATACTTTCCTCTTTGGATCAAGTACATTCAGAAGCTGCTCCGCATAAATACTTTGACTGGCAGTAAATATGATAATCTCGAAAAGACCAGACATTCTCTCCATAAATTCTTTTAGATATGGACGGCATCGAACATAAACTGTATGCTCTTGCAAGTTAAAGTTTACAGGAAAAGTAAAGTCTGCGTCCTCACATGGTTCTAGTGTGGAGTGCACCAAAGTCTCTGCCAACAGGAGATTTCACTTTTCAACTTTGACAAGCGTCATCACAGCATACTTGTTATGTAAAAACTAGATGAGGTAAGAAAAGCATCAAATTCCTCCAAACTATTAAGTATGACACTGAATATCAGCTTTAAGTTCAGTTTGAAGCATATTTTCAGCTATTATCAATGTGCAACAGATCAACAATACAGTATTTAAACATTACATCTTCACTATGTGAGAAACAAAAGAATCATGTAAATTCCTTACCATCCAAGTCTAAGACTAGAGTGGTGGGAGGGCAACTCCGTGTCTGTCTAGGTAGAAGCACTGGGCGGAAGGTAGGCACAACTGATGACAACTCAGGCAAGTTCTTTATAAATAGAAAAGGATCAAAGTCATCAAATTCCTCAAGACCATCATCCTCCACACTAATATCAGCTGATATAGAATCTTGACCATGCTCATCTACGCATTCCAGTTTTGAGTTCTTCATGGCAAAATAGATAGCTGAAACCTCAGACGAGAGGCTAGCTCCTTCTAAATCTGCATTACAACTAGGATCCACACCAAGCATCTGATCGCTACAGCTCTGTACATCTGCATTTTGCAATAGTTCAGGATCCAAATCGATGTTATTTTGGCATATCATATTATTTAAAGGGAATGCACTTTTAACGTGTTAACTGACTTTACCATTAGCACATTCAAAATTTTTCAGGTTGTCGAAACTTTCCAACCCATTTAGTTGTGAATAGTCTCTTTCACAATCCCGATATAAGTTACTGTCTTCACTCTTAACCAATTCTACAAAGTCCACCACAAGAAGTAACAAAGCAACATATGAGAAACGGCATAAATCATATTATTGGGAACAGCTTGTTTTGCCATTTACCTCCATTTGCAATATCACATCCCATATATTTAGACATGTGAAAAGCAGGAGAAAATATAGTCTCCAAAACACATTGATCAACTCCTTCAAGAACCTATGGATCAAATTAAGACAGAATAGGAGTAGCTGAATGTGATGATAACATTGTCAAAAGTAGACAAGCATTAAGAGATAACACTGCTTATAAAAATGCAGATTTCACTTATGAGGGGCTAGATGATTACCTTATGGTCTGTTTGACCACATAGAGAGGAATCGTTGGCCTCATTGTGCGTCAAATGGTATGTAGTGCTCAAATTTGTTTCCCTAGTAAGTGCATTATTTTCCTTTTGGAGACTACCAGCTGCAATTTGTGAAGAAAGTAACAATAGCTCATCTAATAGAACGACTTCTTACTAAGTTAGTGAATAAGAGTTCAGCTGAAAGCAAACTCAACTATTAACATATGCCCAAGTTTAAAATAAATATGATCACAAAAAAACTAGATAAGGCAAAAAATTACGATCAAAGAGAACTCAATGTCAGCAAAATAAGGGAATGAAAAATATTATAGTTGTTGATTGTAGGAACCAGCTGAATTGAGAAAAGAGTTTCTTACAAAGCATGTCAAATGGAGAATACCCTAACATCACACTGGTGACAGTTTGAGTAAAAAATAAGTACTTTGCTTATACTTAATCACGTTATTTCTCAAGGTCAAAACACAAAGCAACTAAGTACAGTTTATGCCTCCATCTGTGTGAGATGGATCCTCCTCTGTTTTCCCCTCAGAGAGCATATACAGACATAGGTGCACTGAAGAAAACTACGTAAAGAAAGTTTTGAATCATGATTAAAATTACAAGGAAGAAGACAAACAGCATACCACATCTCTGCTTTCTGACTGAAGAAGTTATTAGCTCCGCAGTTTTATTTTCAACACCTTGTACATTTTCTGATGCTTTCTTCTGAGCTCTTGAAATTTTGGGGCCAGCATGATCTCTCGAAGCACTTCTACCAGAAATTCTTTTCTTGGTTTGCATATCTACTGTAATTTTTTCCTCCTTTTGGGTTAGTAGGATTCACCACAAAAAGCATAAGAATGCCTTCCTGAATAGATGACAAAGACATGTCCAAGTTAACCGAGAAAGATCTATAATTGAAACCTATGGTGATAAACAACGAAAGCTAAACCAAAACAATATGGTAACTTAAAAAAGAGTATACTATCATATAACAGATTTTCCAAATGGAAAAATAGATTATTAGTACCACAAAATACAAATAGTTGATCCCAAACCAAGTAAATAAGTGAAACTGATTAGCTGAAAAAGGCCCAAAAGTTAAATTTAAATAAAGCTCAGATTCCATCAGACAACCAAGAAAAACCCTCACTGGGTTCAAATTGTTTGCAAATGAAATTAGGACTGGCTCCAAAATATCATACAACATTTCTAGCATTTAGCACGGACATTGATAACACTATTTAGTTCGAGGAATACTTTTCAACCTAGGCACAAAATAAGCTTCCAGACGCTGATCGCTTTTTGAACTAAAAGGACAACTTTGGACGCAGCTGAATGATTTAAGGTACTTTTATTAGCCAAACCCTAGAACTTGAAATTAGTACTTTTATTAGCCAAAAACTACCTCAAGAAGAACAATAACCACCAGGAATCAGCAAAACCCACATCCAAAACGAAACATGCAATAAGCCATTTCATGCGTTTAACCCAAACCAAGTCCTAAAAGTGTAGACAACAGCTGCAACTACCAACAATCAGCTAAGAACTTGAGCTAAAACCAACAGTCTTAAGTCATCACTTACCCGGGTCAGAATCAAGCATCAAAAGATCAAATTAGAAGAGTAGGTGATTGACCTATGGAAGATCGAGCGACTACAGAAATTAAAACAATAACAAGCATTGAAGTGGATTAAACCCCAGAAGCTCTGTTGCAAGTAAGGTAAGGGCGAGGGGAATGGAATGAGCGTAGCTTTTGGGTTTTAGAGGTTTCCCTCCAAAGATGTGAAAGAGAGGGAAAACGGGAAGGGATCGAAAATTATTTTCACTGAAGAAAGGGGTCGAGACGATAAATACAAAATGGAAAATGTCTGTCCGTGTCTCGGACAATAGCTGTACATTTTCAGATAAATTTATGTGAGAATGAAATTTTTCTTAATTTCGAGTTTTTCTTAATAGCGGTTTATAAGTGAGTTTCTCTACTCGCTGTGATAAACCATACATGAGACTACTTGATCTAACGTGTGGAGAAGATCAAGCGCGTGCAGGTGCGACGTAAAATGACCGAGAGTCCGAGACCTTTTTCTCTAATTCTTTTTTGATGCTTTGGCTACTAGGAGACGGCGTCGCTTGGTTTGTAAGGAAAATGAAAGGATAGGAGTAGGACTGGATCCTTACTCCTTAGAGGGAGGATATGCATTAAAACCTATTTTCTGTTTTATTAATGAACTACTGTACCGTAAAGACAACAAATATGTCTGGTATTAATTTGGTGGAGGATGGTGCTTAAAACGTGGAACATTAATGCTCAGGCAAGGATCTACCTACTATACGTGGAATGGCCTCAAAACTTTTTCATTATTTCTCCTGAAAACTTTATAAATATTTCTATTTTGCAGAGTAAAAGGGCTAGATTTTATTTGTAATGATCTATAATTAATAGAAAATATTTTTGTTATGTTAGAACATTTATTAAATTATTTTAAATTAAATTACTATATGAATAATCTCTACGCATATGACTGATTGTTACATATGTCACATAATTTATATAACCAATTTGATTAGATGTTAATAACAAGTTATAAAAGAAATACAAATCACGAGAAAAGGTATGTGCGTTTTATACTTTCGGAGTCCATAGGATGCAATTTAGTTTCACTTGTCATGCAATTTTGAATCTGATAAGAAGAACCAATTTATGGTAAAGGAGAAAACATTTTAAGTCAAAGGTTTACGAAAGAAAATGAATACTTAAAAAAGTGGGATACAATATAATTTGTAGGACTCCGTACTCCACAGATGTAGAATAGAGAAGGATGGTCTCGTATTTGTAATACGAAAAATCGGAGGACCAAGAAGATAGAAATGTAACGTCGTCCAATGGGGCATAATTATTGCAGTGCCTCGTTGAAAGAATCTTATAAAATTTTGAAATTCGATCGTGCGAGGTCACGGATCAGCTGAATTTTGAACTTGATGACTCTACGTGTCAGCTTAACATTGTGCCACGCTCGAGATCACATTGTTTTCAATCAAACATTATACACGTGGAGCATTTTCATGTTAACTGGATTTAGAAGCTAACGTCTTACCAGCTGCTGTTGTTAGTTAATTTGTTATTTTTTGTTACTTGAATTTTTTTCACAAGAAGTGAGTATCGTTCGATATGTTTTGGATACCAAACATTGCCCACTTACTAGCATATACTTCCTTAGAGCAAAGCTGCAAAGGCAATTCTGAAAATAAGCGCGTATATAATACTGATTTTATCATTAATATGAAAATTAGGCCGCCACTTACCTATTCCTTTTTCCGTCCTAATAGTTGCCTGTTTATTAATTATTATTCTTTTACACAAAAATATTATTTAATGACAAGACATTGTAAATTATAAAAGAGGGTGGGTTTTAAAGTAACTAATAACTTTACTTTTTTGTAATTAAAAAGTCACGATCATTTTATAAAATAAAAAAAAAGTTGTGTACATTGGGCTATTATTGTTGTTTATGTTTATGGCATATCATGGAATTAAAGCCTTTCTTTCCTATGATCGAGGTAACTTCAGTAAGCTCCTTAAGAATTATATTGGAGGCGGAGCAAGTTGATCCACACAAAGAACTTAATTGCAACCTTGAAGAGCACCTATTTTGGTTATTAAACATGAGATTATACACCTTTCATAACACCACACTTTCGATCCTACAAGGTTCATCTACGTCCTACAAGATTCGGTCAACATTGCTCTTATATTAGGCAATGAAGTTTCCTTTTGGTTATATTAGCTGTGGTCAACAGGGTATATTTCACCTAAACATATTATAAAAAAAACGCATAAATAATTTTTTATATTATTTTTAATTAAAATTGATAATAAACAAGATTCGATTGAGCTCAAACTCAATTGAACTCGAGACTTACAGCTCGAGTTTAAATTTGTTCATATTCAAAATTCGACCAAGTCGGATTAAGATCAATCGAGTTAGACTTGATTCAAAAATTAAAAAGCTATCAATTTTTTTAGAAAATAACAAATTTTATTTAAAATATTTTAGATTTAATATCTCAATAAAAATTCCCTTGTAATTCACATTTAAAAGCAACGTGGTTATTCATATTCATTTAATGCATGCAAAAAAATTCTCTGTCCTTACACAATAACAAAATTTTCAAGAAAAATTTCAACTCTTTACTAATGAAAGTCTTGATTACAACAATTCTTTATCAAAATAAATCACAAATGTACCATTAATTAAATTGAAGTTAAGACTCTCAACATTGTTTCCACATAGTTAAGTTATAAATCATAGCATGACAAAAGTCTACCTACGCTCTCTCGATCGAGTTTATCGTATAGGGCTTGTCTAATGTGGAATACTCAATTACCGTGATTTGTAGACTATTGTGTCAATCCGGAGGTTTACTCACTGTGCTACTCTATAAGGATTATCTATTTGACAATCATGAGCTAGTTAAGAAGAGAATGTTTGTAATGCATAAGCAGAACATGATTTAAGCAAAAAGAAGAAACATTTATTAATTTGAAATACTAAAGTGTAATTTCATCAAATATAAAACAGTAGCAGAATAATCAAACCCAGTATTATATGTCGTGTTTTATCAAACTATGGATGGATAATATTAAACTTATAGAACCTGGAGTAGAATTTAAGACCAAGTTAGAAGGCAAAGTTAATGATATGAATTTTTTTTTGGTTAATGTGCATAAAACCACGCAAGTGTATAAAGGTAAAATATGTACATCTTTATTTGCAAAAAATTAAATCAGTTACATAAAAAAAGTAAATCAACAGGGAAACATTAAAAAAAACCAACGGTACAAGAAAATAAGCTAACTAATTGTTATAGTTGGGATCGTTAATAGTGTGCATCACTTCACCTGTATGTATGTAAAAAATTATTATATAAATCATACTCAATTATGCAATAATTTTATTACATGAATAAATGATAATTAACAAATAATAATACCTTCATCATCAAATATTTGTTCGAAAAACTTTTAGTTGGACAAATGATATTCTTATTTGTCACAATATAAAAAACATACGATAAATAATATGGTAAATAATTATTAAATTTATAAAAAAATAATATCTTGAACACTTTCAACACTTAACTAACTTCGGACACATATTAGGCTTCTATAGTTTTAGGATAAAGTCAACTTCGGTGAAGACTCACCATCTAGCCACTGGTGCTAAAAATAAACTCAGAAGCAATTGTAGATATTGAAATTACTAGCAAGTCTTGCTTAATTGCTTGCATAATCAAATATTGAGATCCATTCAAGTTCCACCATGATCATATATCAAAATATTCATCATCAATCGTGATTAGAATATTTACTTCTTATATAAGAAATCTTATCCCCTTTTTTCCTTAATCAATTTCTTAAAAAACATTCAAAGTTCCAATTATGATTAATCATGATGTATCAACAAATGATGAAGCTAATATTAAACCACAAATTTCTAGGAATAAAATATTGAACTACTGTGATCTATCTCTTTATTTATTCTTAACTGATAACTATCAAACAAAGGTTTTGTTGATACATTATCATTCTGCAATCTAGCTCTTTGTCTATTTTTAATCGATAATCATTAAACAAATTATACCAAAAGTGTTTAATAATATCAATCCCACCATACAATTGTTAATAAAAAATTTAAATAATTTTATATTATATCTCAGATCCAACATAAAAATGATTGCTGGTATTACTAACCGTAGCTCAATAATATTAACATTATTCATCATCTGCTTTCTATTGTTTAAATCACCTTATTAGAATAAAAAATCTAATTAGATAATGCTAGTTTAAAGTCACGCGTACTAACAAAGTAAATGTATGAAATTAGATATTTTAGTTTTGAGAACAACTCAGTAACAATATGAAATATTACCAACTTTACATAAATTGTTTTAGCCAATTCTCATTACTCTTCTATCGACAAACAAGTGTATTTAGAATCTCATTGTCTTAATCTCTCATAAACACTTTAATATACTTAGCTGTTGACTTTAGCATATTGAAAGTTGAATTCCCTCTTGTTGGACAATTTAAAACTAACTAATTTATTCATGAAATGTGTAGTTGTCATGTTATTTTTTCAAAAATTTTAACTCATTTATATGTTGCACTCTAATATACTATGTTATTATGAATTGCCTTTATCCTTTCCTTTATTATCTCTATCCTATCTTTCATTATCGTACGCACAATATGCGTAAAATAGTATAGATATTAGATGGTATAATATCTTATCCATCAATAAGCCCCCATCATGTAACTTAGTCTTCACTTTTTCAATCATAAATTCATAATATCATTTGTACTAAAATTATCCAAAGTTATGGTTAAGAGCTTGGTGTTAATGTTCTAAGCCATTAAGTATTTGATCAATACAATTGCCAAACTTTCACTTGTATGTAGTATGAGGATATAAGCAAACTCACCATTAAAAAACATGAAATATATCAATTATAATATAATAAATGAACAAGTGATATCAAAATTAAAAAATATTATTTGTCTAAGGATTTGATTGTACAAAGTCCAAACATTATCAAATATAATACACCAAATAGTCCATATATTTGATGTGATGGCAATTCATCCTTGATTACTCAACAATGTCATCATTGATCTCAATTTTTTTTGTTCTTCATAAATCTTGAAGATATTTTTTTTCATGATAATACAAGTTAGCATCTTGAAGGTCGATTGAAGAGAGATGACAAACATCCTGAAATTATGATTATCGATAACAGTGAGTAGATATTCATTCTCTACAATCATCTTTGCTAGCAAATGCTTAGATTTTTCAAAATCATAACATGTGGCAATTATTTTATTGCTTCCTTTCATTAAATTAGGGACAAAAAAAGTTTGACCTCTTGATATCATCTTCCTTCTATTGCAGGAATCCATGTGCCGATTCAATTAAGATGTTCCACCTTTAAAACCCCAACTAACAATTTATGAGAATACTTGCATTCAATCTTATTAACTCGATCACTTTATCTATTTTTGATGAAGTAATTCCATATATCAATTCTTATCTTTTAAAAAACGGTTCCTTCACTTTGAATTGTTGCTTAGATGTATGAAAAATCATTACCTATGACAATCATTTCACTCTTTCCTTTTATTAGATTAGCGGTAAAAAAAGTTTGACCTCTTGATACAATCTTCCTCCTATTGTAGGAATCCATGTGCCTAGTTAAATAACATGTCCTACCTTTAAAATCCTCAACCAACATTTTGTGACAATACTTGCATTTGGTCGTATTAACTCTATAACTTTAGCTATTCTCGATGAATTGAATCCATATATCAGTTCTTATCTTTAAAAAACTGGTTCCTTCTGTTTGAACTGTTTCTTCACTTGGTATATTACCAAGTACCAAATTGGAACTATTCTTTATGTTG
>JANQAP020000068.1:6357292-6372712 GCA_026874005.2 Erythroxylum coriaceum
ACAGAACGAACTAACACAGTCTATATAATGATCCTGTGAAGTCGTAAACAGAACGAACTAGCACAATCCCACTTAGTCCATTTACCCTAGGAATTTGATATACTCATTTATAATTTTATGTCAATCAAATAAGTGGCATTATTAGTATATTTTCATGAGAATGATTAGCTAAAGTAATAAGGTAGGCAAAATTTTGTGTTTAAAAAAAAGAGTTGTATAAATTTTAACTAAAATAATTATTCCTCTAGCCTTCAAGTTATGAATAAAGCTAATAGCTAATTGAGAATGTGATGTAGCTGAGTAACCGGATCAACACGTATCATAAATGTGTGCCTTCGTGTAAAAAGACTATAATGACATTCCAACCAAGCAGCTTAATAACAACATGACTTAGTTAAGTAACCAGATCAACATTCATCACAAATTTTTGCCTCTGCGTAAAAAGACTAGGTTCATGTCCTTAAAGAAAAATCAACAAAAAAGAATGTTTTCAAATAAAAACCTACCAAACTTGTTAGTAGCTTGATTTTTCATGAAAACCTAGTGAGGAATAGCTACACTTTTATTTTGACTAAATGATTATTAATGTGTGTGTGCAAGTGATAGAGGTGAATATACTTAACATTAAAATTTTGATTAGTTTGTATATTTAGTCCAAGGTGCTTAGACGCGGATTTTGCTTGTTAATAAATTAGAACGACTTGAAGGATTGTATTTATAGTTAAATTTGTTTCGTTAAGTTGAAGCTATTGTCTCATTATTGCATATTGTGTTTTTTGTGTTTTCTTATATTGTTTATTGTTTTGTTTGCTTGAGGATAAGCAAATGTTTAAGTGTGGGGATGTGATAAGTGTAAATTGCATCATGTTTTAGGGTATAGTTTGAAATGTGTTTATCCATTAATCCGATCCTTTAGTATGTATTTAGGTTAGAATTATGTTAGTTTGTTAATTATTTGTGTTTTAAGTGTTTTATAGGTTAGTACAAGCTTTTGAGCTTAAATATTATGTTTTTGATGTACCTTGATGTGTTTGCTAGTGTTTCAGGGTCAATATCGAAGAACGGAGGAGTTTCGGAAGACATTCAGGCCAAACCACGAGCCACGATCATGGCACAACAGACCATAATCGTGACAGAAGGCTTAGGCAGACGCGTAGCCACTCCCAAACTTCACGTTTCGAGGGATTTTTTGGACCTTTCAGATCTTAAAAACCCTAGTTCAACCCTAAACACAAAAGAACATAAATAGAACAAGAAGAACATAAAGAAGGAGCTTTACATTCAACCAATCTTGGAAACCCTAAAGAGGGAGAAAAAGAAGAGAGGGAGAAGAAGAAGAGGAAGAAGAAGTGGATCCTGAAGCCACTGCTCCCCAGATCAGGTGATATCCGATGCTGTTGCCTTCCTGATTTGCCCAACCTAAGTTTTAATTTCTCTTCATTTCCTTTTTCATTTAAATGTATAAAGTTGAGATGGATTGTATGAAAATGGATTTCGGGTTGTTGACAATATTATAAACTCTCCTTCAGGATTTTATTTTGAGTTAATGTTGATTTAGTTATTTTTGTGATTATTGGTTTGGGTGTTGTGATTGATTAATGTATTTGCATGTTTCGGTAACAAATTGAGAGGGTGAGTCGAATAAAAATGATTAGTTCATATTAATGAGCGTTAGGCAATCTAATTGACCATTTAGTCAATCTAGTCGGTAATTTCATGGAGAGAGATCACATACAAGACCCGATTGTTTATTAGAGAGCTTTAGAACTAATTAGAATTTTAGGTAATTTATGAATTGAGAGATTGTAAGTTCCATAATTCAATTAGGGTTTACAATTTAGGGTTTAATGGTTATAACTCGAGAAAGAGTAATCAACCCTATGACCTTCTAGAACCGACATCCCGTAAACACATAAATGGTAGATTAGCATTAATGATAGGTAAAATCCCCTCTCTCATAACTTGATTAACTCTCTTGATGGATTTCCATTATGACCTGTGTGACTGCTCAATTTAATTCTGTCTTGTTGAATTTTCCACTTTACAATTCTTGAATCAATTTCCAGTATTTACTTTCCATGTTCACTTGTGCAATGTTTATTTCTTTTTATTCTTTTCTCTGAGCCTTAGATGACTTAAGATTAGGCTAGTAACCTCCTTGTGGGATCAACCCTTCAATAATAGAAAGTACGACCCATACACTTGCAGATTATTGAGGGTTTTATAAATTGTAAAACTTGCTCAACAACCTACGCAACCAAAGTTTAGACCCTAGCGAAAATTATAAGGTTGCATTTGCTCAAGTTAATAAATAACCTTTACATAGCCTTTCAAATTCATTCAAGTAGTACATTAAAAGCTTGACAGAGTTGATGTTAGCTCTACTAAAAAGTAAAAGATCATGTGATCTACAAATGAAAAATTGAATAGTTTTAGTTTCTTACAGTTGTAGTGGTACTTTAATGAGATTTCTTAGATGATCTTCTTAGTTGTGATGCAATTTAGTAACTCAATGTAAATAATGATAGGTAAAGGGACAATGAATCAACTTATCCTAACCCTTTTTCTCTAATGAATCTCCTAATTGGTTCTTTATTGATTAGGATGTTGTAGCTAGTGGTAGATAAACATTACATAATCCGATTAGTGAATTGTTTCAAAAATCTAAAATTTGTCATAGTGTTGAACAAGAATTTCCAGTTTATAAAGTCAAAGGACTAGTGAAAGTCTACCTTCATAAAGTAAGATTTTAGTTCTTTTCTTTATGGTATCTGTTGAAGAGTACTTATGCCATTAAGATGTTATTCCCAATACTTCTACATTGGATAAATGCACTTTGACTCAAGCTTATTATCTGCATAAGTATTAGCTTTAACCTAGTTATTAACATCTTCGAGATGATTTTGTAGATGACATTACAATAAGCTATTAGTTTATAGTCTTACAGAGTTGGGGGGTTGGAAACCTTCGAAATGAGGCATATGTGTCCTATTGAGTTCTTTTAGCATATTCCCCTCGGTAAAGAATTCTAGAATGGCTTTAAAGACTATGTTTCCTACTGAGTTCCAAGAATTGTGAAAAAAATATACATTTTGTTCATTAGGTCGAGGTGCTTTGTTGATTTCATAATGAAAAGTGCTTTGTTAATATTTTCTCTGGTCTAGTTAACATCTCAGCTTGTTCTGAGTTGATGGGGTGAGAGATATAATGACTAATGGCCTGCAAAACAGAAAAACTATTAGTAGATAAAACTAAGGTCTTTTAGAAGTAATCATAGGCTAAGTCCTTTAGCTTATTTTTTTGAAGAATATTTAATTCCAACCTTATCAACAAATGTTACTATCTTGTTCTTGTTTCTTGTAAATAGTATTTTATTTTAAAAATATTTGGTGTTCCTATCCCTATTCTTTACTCGAAGTGCTCTTGATTTTGCTTTAAGATAGAGTTGTGATCTTCTAAGACTTTGAAATAGTTATTTAATGCTTGCCTTTAAGTCTATTATAAAGTGAAATCACTTAGATTGGAATAAAAGGCTCTTGAAATTCTTAGAAGGATCTTTACGGTTCTTTTGACTTCTTGTTCAAAGTTGTTGAAGTTTTTGCTATTAAAAAGTTTGAGTTCATTTATAGTAACTTTCATTTTCCTCATAAATTTTAAAGTCTCATATCCGTCAACCTATCTATCTAATCCTCTGAAGATTGCCCTTTTAAAGTCATATTTGTTAATAAGGTGATTGAAGGATCTAAATTAAACTTTAATTAGTTAATTAGTGGTTGAGATAGTGATCTATATTGGGGAGTGGTCGGAACAAA
This sequence comes from Erythroxylum coriaceum, assembly GCA_026874005.2. Lineage (NCBI taxonomy): Eukaryota > Viridiplantae > Streptophyta > Magnoliopsida > Malpighiales > Erythroxylaceae > Erythroxylum > Erythroxylum coriaceum. Next base: position 6,361,105 of record JANQAP020000068.1, read on the forward strand.
GAGGAACATTCAAGTGAGCCTTAGTTGACGGGAAGTTATCCATCCAAGAAGAATTGACTAAGGTTTTGTCAACCTTTTTCCTAAGGACTCTTTTCTCACTTTGTTTGTTGTTTCAAGTAAAATAATTTTCAACAAATCTTAGGTTTGTGGTTTCCATTTGGCTTGTGCAATTTAAAATTTCATACATAAATTGTTTGAAGCTGGTATGGAGACCCTCTTCTTCATGTGAGAATAAAGCAAAATTGAAATCAAAGGGATATTAAGGTCCCCTTCATGTACCAAACTATTATCATTTATCAGAAGATGTTAGGCAGTTGGAAGCATTAATTTTGGTTTTTCTTATTGATCTTCTTCTTGAGGCAATCAGAAAGCTTAAATATGTTTTAGGTTGGTTGGCGTTACTAGTTCCTTTTTTAAGAGCTTGAGTAGATGTTATTGTTGTAGACCCCATAATAGAGTTATTGTTCTAGCTATAGTTTCCATTTATCCCAAGGGATACTACCTTAGAATTCTACCTAATGATATCAACTTGTAGGGGAGTATTTATTGATGTTTTGTTTATTGGGGTAACAGTTTTTAGCAATTTCCAGGTTGGCTTCTAAAAGGGGGGCTAATTTTATCATGTTTGGCTATTTTTGTCTTTTCCTTCAGTAGTAGTTTAGCATTCTCAAAGTTAGAACCATTGTGAGGTTGCTGTTAAGTAATTCTAGTTTTTGCCATATTTTGTGGCAGTTGAGTGTCAAGGTTAGTAATAACTTAAGATTGCATATGTTCAACTAAATCCATCAGCTCATTGTAGTCATCCTTGAAGAATGTTTTCTTGTAGACATTCAAATTTTGGAAGTTTGATTCCTTTTTAGTTTCCACTGGTAGTTAATAACAAGTGAATCCTTTACTAGTTTACCATCCTCATTTAATTTTATTGTTTTTGAAGCACCCAGTAGCTCCACCTCTTAACTCCACTTTCATGTGTATCCCGGCATATCTGACTCTTTTCATGGTTATTATGTTCTTTTCAAACAAGTTTTCTAATCGAGCAAGCCAAATAGCTAAAACCAAGTGTGGATCACTGCTCAAGTTGTAAGTTATGAAAATTGATCCAAATTGGTATCGTATTCATCTTTTATCTTTCAAGCATCATACATGGCCTCCATTGCTATAATATCAGTGGCTTCCTATTGATGTACCAAGGGTTTGCTTCTAATATTCTGATCATGTTGTATTGAGAGTTGATTTTTAAGAGACATATATCATTCTCATTTAAAAGGACATTCTCCAGTCTCCAGTGTTTTGTCATGAAAGTGGCAAATTAGAATGTTGGCTCATTTTGAAGCACAATGTTTCAATAATTCATATGGGATGAGAATGTCACTCAGCAGGGAGAAGTAAGAAGAGTTGGAGATGAGAAAGTGGCCCGCAGTGGTGGAGTGATTGGGAAAAATCTCTGGAAGGGGCTGCAGAGCGAGTGTAGACTATAGGGGCACAACAAAACTTGAATTTATTTGGGTCAAGATAATCGGAGATCATAAAGGAGAGGTAGAAAAGAGGCTTAGAGTGAGTATATAAGGGCACAATGAATTTATTAAAATCGAAGGTGATAAAGGAGAGGTGCAAGAGAGGCTGGAGAGTGGATGTATAGGGCCACAGTGAAAATTATTATAGCCAAATGGCGACATAATCTGACTATTATTTGGATGTCTATAGCCGCGTGTCAATTCATACTGACCATCTACCTTCTCGTGTTCAATATGATACAGGTGCACCAAAAGAGTGAAGGGAATGGAAAAAGAAAAAACAGAGGAATATATTGAGGCCAGGATTTCAAACTAATAACCATTTCCGGAACCAACAAAACTCCAGGTAGTGGTCATCAAGAAACTGGATCTCCTTTGATATAATTCCCAACGAGTAAACATTAAACGAACTATAAAGCCGGATGCATGGGGTGGCTTTTGTACCTACATCTGACTATACCTCCCAAACCAAAAGGACATAACCGTTACGACTTGTGAAGAATAGGTACAAAGTAACTGTACAGTATCATATGCTTCTAAGCTGCATTCTCATCTTCTCCATTGCCACCAGTCTGGAATTTTAAATCTCCGATTCCTATGCACGGCAAGCTGGACCTTGGGAAGTTTGTGCTTTACCTCTCTCCATAACATATCGACCGCATCATCCTTCTTTGGAGGGAACTGGAATTCAAAATGATGACAAATGTTCTTAAGTTGCTTCCACATTTCAACCCATCTCTCTTTTGGGAATTGCCGGAGCTGATCAACCATGTAACCAGGTTGTATTGCCTCTTTTATAGAGAAGAAAATTGAAAATTGCGAGTAGTCGATCTCATCCTCATAGGGGAGCTCGATTTTATCACTCACAATGACAGGAACGCAATGGCTTACAATAGCATCAAATAGTCGGCAAGATGAGGGAGTGTCTCCTGCAGGATGTAGACAGAACTTCGAAGAACGCATCCCCTGTGTTGACTGGTAAACCGGAAAAAAGAAGAATAGAAAATGTAATAATGCAAAAAAATATAAAGTTGAACATGGCAAATCATTTTGACAAACTAATCAACTGGTATTTCGTGAGTATGGAAAGCCACTTCTTGGTCACAAGACAACTAATATCGGAAAGCATTTTCATATGACAACAGAGGGAAATGATATTCAACTTGGACGAGGAACCTCCTACACTACAATTGTATCATTTAACATCAAAATATGCATCTTGAATGTGCAACCATAATGCAAGCTTTTCATGAATTAAAGTAACGGGCATGAAAACTACCATGTGTTGTGGTTGGTAATATTAGATTTGAAAAGTGAGAAACTACAATCAGAAGGAAAATAACTAGTTTCCATCCTCCAAATAACTTGAGGAACCAAAAGTACTCAAGTGTTTTATAGGATCTAAGTCCTTGACATACCTCTTTAATTGTTTCTGTTGTTGGTGAACTCCTCTCATAATGAACATCATCATAACCAGCTAAAATCTTTGCCAATTTAGCGCGAACTTTACCTTGCTGAAAGATAAGAATTATTAGCATCACTTCGACATCCAAAAGAACAATAAAAATTGTATTGCCACCTCAATTGACATACATCTTTCCTGACTGTATTTCCCCTGAAGAAAAGCAGAGTGGTGCGAGATTGAAACGGGTCTGGAATTTCATCATCTGTAAAGGAATCCACAACATGTACATACGGGGCCACAATATCCTTACTAAGAGTTGACATACTTTTAGGGTAACGCCCAAAATCTGCAACAATAAGTATAGATGCATTTACTTGTTGCCGCAGAAATCTAAAAGCATTTGGATGTGTCATAGGAATCACATGATCTCTGCCCCCAGACTTCTGCCAGTACTTGGATTTCTGCAAGAAGTCTAATAGATCAACCTGAAATCAAAAGTATCTCCCAGTCAACCTTGGTGAAGATGTAGAGGTTCAGCCCATAAATGCCCCCAAACAAACAACATAAGAAGCAGGATTTAAGAACGATAGATGGTCACTTGGCAAAATGAGAATTATCTCAAATTTGGTAGGCAGAAAATTATCAAAGTTCAATTTTCCAAAAGAGTTGCGGAAGATAAGTTCTCCAGAATCAAACAACTTCCAAACTTCCTGTGGATGATAGAAGGTAATTTTCAGTGAAATCCATGATCCATTAAAGTCGCAGCCACCAACAAAACCAATGTCAGGAAGGGATAAAGCTACTGAAGTTCTTGCAAACAGGTATTGCTGCAAGGAGTTCAGTGCTTTACCTTTTTAGTATTAACAAGTAGTTCCTTGATTCGCCAAACTAAATAATTTGGGGCCGCTTTTGAACCTTTTGTTTTGCTTTTCATTTTTCTCACTTTGTTATGATGGAGAATGCATATTATTTGACAATTGCACAAGCCTCAAAATCATTACAACTGAGTTCAATGATGCATGCAACTGCACCATTTTATTTTGTTACACCAAATCTCATTTACACGATTCGAATCAATAAACAAAATTATTAACCAAATAATCCGTACTTATTAGTTATTATTTAACAATTTTAAACATATCATAACGATATCCATCTAGTGAAAAGCTATCATTTTTCATACTCACGTGATATAACAGAGTTTGTATCTTCTAGCAATATAAACATTAATGCATTCTTCACCTGATTTCCAATATTTATGGTCTTCCTACAAGTTTGTAAAGTAATGAGTTCTATCTGAACAAAAAGTAACCAAATCCAATAAGCAATCAATCACACTACCTGCAATTGACGATCTTTCATGGTTTCCGGATCCGTCATGTTGCGCCCATGTGTATTGACGCTCATAGAAGAGAAATATGGCACGTAGAACACATCAGCAATCTGCGGATCCAAAATCCTAACCGCCTGTCTCTCCTCTCCAACCCCATAATCCAAAAGAGAAGCCATTAACCAATACTCAACGCTATGCTGCTTTCTCAGTCCCGGATTCTTACCCCACCCTGGCAAATTGTCAACGGTAACTGGCTCATCGTCCTTGGTCTTGTGGTCCATCATTCCGACATTGAATCTCCGAGGAAGATCATACATGTAAACCTTCAGAGGCGGTATGGTTTCACAAACCCTCAGTGAAACCGCCGTTGACGAAAAGAAGTACTGTCTAACATCAACGGTCCCAACGAAAATACAGTAAGTGGTGAAGAGAAGCAGAGCGAATGTAAGCGATAGGATTAAGTTTCCGTACATTTTGCGAAGGTCTCACACAGTACAGGAACTTGCGTGCTTTGCCCGTTTATGCCCACTTATTTTTTTTGAGTTCTTTAACGACCTTTTAAATGGCACTAGACGCTTGGTCTTGGAACCCTGTACGTGAAATTGATACAGTACGACAGCTGTAGGAAATTGCGCACAGTTCCTTCTCTGCTATTGGTTTCTGCAATCCCACCAATGAACTGATAAATAGGCCACGACCACGGGTGATTCGTTGATGGAAAAGTAATGCCGACAATTTTGATATTGTTATCCATCATTTTCACATAACACCGGTTGATGCCACTTGATCCCTTTATAGGACCTGTTGAGAATTTGTTTCTCCAGATTTAGCATGTAATATTTTTCGTTTACTTTCCTTCCAAAAATAAAATAAAATTACGCATCTCTACCCTTTATTGAGTGCATTAAATATGACCAAAAGAACAGTTTAGTTCTCAATATTTACACTTAAATTTAAGTTAAATCCTAATATTTTGTAGCATTTAAAATAAATGTTAATATTTGAAAAACATTTAAAATGAACCATAAAATTTAAAATACATTTAAAACAGTTATAATTAGACTGAATAATTGACAGAATTAAGCCTTAGTCATTTAAACGCTGACGTAGATTTTTTAAGAAAAATTTTGATAAAGTGGAACCTACACAAAGATTACGTCATCTTTTAATGTTATGATGCTTCCATTAATGGTGGTTTCTTTCTCCTAAATGTTCATTTTCTTGAAGATTCTTACAAGAACACCGTAAATGTAGCGTCTTTTAGGATTGAAAAAGGCTAAAGATTTAATCTTTAATCGTTTCGACAAGTTTAAATGAGCTAAAGTTTTGGTCTTTTCTTGATACTTCTTTTAATGGTGTATGGGCTCCATGTTTGTAGGTGCTTATGGTGCTACTTTGACATTCTTCAACATATGTGAATACCTAGTTTGGCGAGGTCTTCTTGCAAATGCAAGAAGTCCCAGACTCAACAGTATAAGTTTCGAGCTTCAAAAGGACACTTTCATTCTTTTATAGCACCAACAGGCTGGTCGGTTCGATTCTTGGCTTGTACAAGTTGCAAACTCGACGAATCTAGTTCTAGGTCTTGCCTGAGCCAAGTAGAATGCAATAGTTTAGGAGCATCCCCATCGGCGACACTCACTGAGTTAATCAAGATAGGTTGCTTGCATAATAGCAAAATGTAAGGAACAATTTTCCACAGAGATATAAATGTTAATTGTTCTTGTCAAGTATTATCTTTGATCGAGATAGTATAGTCAAAGCACCTGAGTTTTCTTATCAAATTTGTTGTTGATATCAACTTCTGTAAGCCTAATAAGAAGTCTAAGAGTAGTCAACTTGTCCAATATAGCTCTCATAAGAGGACGATTAGGCTTGGAAAAATGACCCTCTAGTCTAATCCTATTCATTAAGACTCCTTTATGTTTAAGTTCTTTGATCCTTGCAATTATGTGTTTACAGTATAATTAGAGTCATTGCAAGTCTCAAACACAATGTACTCATTCAAGAATAAGGTTGCTAAAGGATCTGATTTTTGTAATGTCAGGTAGAACTGAAGAGTTGCATGAAGACCGAGTCGTTGCTCATAGAAATCGAAATGCATCATTTCATTGCTAACATCCTAGTGTATGAAATGTTCTTTATACTTATTCATCAAGCTTTTTATTCGTGCATTCATTGTTGATTTCAGGGTAGTCCCTATAAGACTTTTCACCCATACTGGATTATATTTGGGGCTTTCATAGAATATATTGTGCCCTCTAGCAACCATTCTGTTAGCTTGAAAAAAATTCTAACATTTTAGTTGATATGATGTAATTGATCTTCCTTTGTTCAGGCCCTTGTAGCATACCATTTCAGCTTTGTAGCATCCCCGTCGGTGACACTCGTTGAGTTCACAATTAGGACAAGAGAGCAGGACTTTATTAAAATTTTAAAAAAATCCATGTCAACATTTAACTGATGGAGACCTAATTTCATTAATTGTCTTGTCCAGTCAGGGGCTGTTTTTAACATTTTCCAAATGTTATAGTTCATTTTGAACATTTTCCAAATGTTAGGGTTCATTTTAAGCACTCTGAAACGTTAAGGTCAAACTCAAATTTTAGTGTAAACATTGGGGGCTAAATTGCTCTTTTTGCCTTAATTAATAGTGAACCATCTTGTACTTTCTATGGAGTTAGGGACTTGAATAGAAGCCTTTACAAGATTGATTAAAAGAAATATCTCTTCCATCCCCAAATTTAAATTCCATACTAGATGTATGAAAATTGAATTGATGTTATTCTTGGTTGCATCTGATTTAATTCTATTTTTAAGAGCTTACAACTTCTCAATTAGTCTTATTATGGCTTTATTAAATGTATTTAAAGAGATGTTAGGATTAGAGATCAACAGAAATAAGAGTCATGTTTATCTTAGAGAGTACACAATCAACTAAAGGACAGCTTAGTGTTAGATCCCTAAGTCATAATAGCGGAATTGTGTGGGAATTGGCGAGCCTTGGCCAATGTTCGACACGTGGAACAATGGAACAAAGTAAAGACTTACGAGAAGGTAAGGACAAAAAGGGGCAATGTTAAGTGTTGGCATGCACTGGTCCACATTGGCCGAAATCTTCGACGAGATGCAAGATTCGAATGTGAGACCAAAAGAAGGCTTAAGATGGATATCGAGTAGAAGGTTAGCTGGATCACACGCATGACGAGAATATACGAGAGTTCTAAGGTAACTTAGCAAGTACATCAAGCATGGTGTGAGTTTTGAGAGAGTTTCAGACCTTGTACGAGCTGACTTGATTAAGGTTGGGTTCTTGATGGACTAAGGACTTAGTGTGTGCTCAAATGGACAGACTATGGCTAATGGAGTTGGTATAGGAAAGCATTGAATGGACCACTGTGCTATTGACTTGGATGACTCATCATCAACAAATAGGGATGAGGAGATCTTGGATGATGTGGCGGATAAGATCACAGTGGATGAAAATCAGTTCTAAGAGCTAAAGATCATATGAAAGGATCATCTGAAGATAAAGGAGATCTTCGTGGATATGGATAAATCATTCTTAGATAATGTAATCTTTTATCTTATTATTGTGATGTAGTTTAATCCTATTAGATAGAGTCCTAATTGGATGGGGATGTCATTCTATTGGTTAATGTGATGTAATCTAATAAGGATAAGATAGCATAAAATTATGATCTTAGCTAGTAGAGTTTGATTAGGATTCTAACTTTGTCATCTAGCGATGCCTATAAATAGCTCATTTGAGCTTTTCTCTTGAAATATGATGAGTATGGGAGACTGACAGCATGTGTCGAATACGCTGCAAAATTAACCTGACTCTGTATACTAAAATTTGTAGTTAGGGTGAGTCGAGATGGAATCCACAAGAAATGTTCAGTTAATTTCCGTAACCAAAGTGAATTGATGCAAGGAAAATATAAAAAGGGGTTTTTTATTTTTAGCAATTTAGAAATTAAAGTAAAAGTAAACTATCAAAAACAAATTAAACAAGCAATCGAAAATGATTAAACTGTCGAATATACGTAAGGTCCGGTTCTAAGTCCAATCTCGGCCTAAACACAATCAAGCATATTTCATCATCGTAATGTCTTTACAACTCTTTTCGGATTATCAATTTGAGACTAATAGAATGCTCTCCTAATCTTGATTTTCCCTTAGGTTTTGTTTAATCAAGAAATGATATTAATTAAACCTAACTACCAAATAACCTAGGATACGATCTCTCGATTTAATTTGGCAACTGCATTAAGAAGTGGAAAATGATCAATATAAGCAATAACCTCACACGTTCGGGTTATCTAACTTAAGTTATGTTGTTCCTAACGATATTGGATCATTAGATGCTACTCATAAACATCAAAAGTAACGATTACAGATTACATTCAAAGTTTTAGCAATAGGTTCGAAATAAAACAATCAAAATAACGTATTAAGATCATTCATCCCAATCCAAGCAAATCAACGCCAACAACACAACAATCCGAAAAGAAATTACAACCTTAAAATGATAAAAATAGTTTAACCGTGACTTGGCATCGATATTCCTATTAAACCGGTGTTGGGAAGCTAGACTTCCATCTCTATTTTCATGCTCCAAATGTGAGCCATCTTCTCCATTCTTAGGTGGTGAAAAAAAGAAGGAAAACCTAATGCCTCCATTCTATTCCACGCTACTGCTCTCTTCTCTCTTTACTACTGTTCATATGATATGACAAATAAACATAATTGGTCCATCTCACTATTCACATTTATTCACGCCTCCCTCCTGTTTCTACCGCTACTTTGCATTTTTTTGTTTTGGCTGTGCATTTTACTGCTTAGCGTGGACTATTGTGCTGCATTTTTTAGGTCCTCCAAATGTCCAACATGCTTCATTTTGATACTCCTTAGTGCTGTCCTCCTTAAAACCACGCCACCTTTATTTTCTTTTAACCCACGTATATACCAAGCCCTCCTACCAAACGTCTACATTTTGGGCTGAATGGTGCTGTGCATTTAAGCTTCCTTCACTGCACCTTGGACTGCCGTTTTGCTCTATTATTTCCCATGAAATTGATGTTGCATGGGGTTGTCCCATCTGTTGGTTTCCATTTTTATTTCACCATGATTCCAAGATGTTTTCCATTAAATTCATGTTATTGCATGCAAAAACATGAAATTTCCCTGCACAGTATCTGTAAGTTATATTGCTTCATCATCTTAATTTTCTTGTCTTTACTTGCTCTGATATTTATCATTCTTGCTCTATGAAGACAAGTGAGTGTAATTCTTTAAAAAATGACCCAAATACAGTATTTTTGACTCACTTTGACTTCTTTGCTTTCGAATTGTCCCTGAAATCACATACGAGTCAAAGTGAGTATCTTAAGCAATTTTATGTCATTAATCGCTAAGTATTATGAAATAATTAAACAATCAATTAAGCACATATCAGAGACACTTAAAGATTAAGAGAGTATTCCTTTGTATACTTTAAGGGAAGTAATAAAGGTTGGCTTTTTAGTTGTATCTCTTTCTCATGTTCTTTTGTTGCCATGATTATTTAGTTCTTTCATAGTTTTCTTGTAAGGGTGTAAGAGTGAAACATTACGAGGGTTATGAGGCATTCAAGAATGAGTAGGTTGGTCAACGTTCACATGATAAGACTGAATCTTACTTTAACGGAGCTAAGTGAGATTGTCGTGTAAAGGAGTTGCGCATCTTATGGAACTAGTTTATGCTTGAAGGAAAACTTTTGTAACAACAGGTATCAGAGCTAAATTTCGATATAGTGGGAGGCAACAATTTGACAGAATGTGTCAACCAAATGGAGGCACTTATTGGGCCGATTCCTCAAGGGGACGAGGAGGTCACTTCTTACAACACTTGATTCGAGATGTTAGAGGCACGAATCTAACAGTTGCAACATTAAATAATGGAGTTACTGAAGGCATAAGAGGAGTTTAGGTTGGAGGTGGCGATCCTAAGGCATGTCGTTGCAACACAAGAGGTTGGACGAGCAGAAAGCACTTTGGTGAAAGTGCGAGAGTCACAAGTTTTCGACGACAAATGAAGTGCTAAAGAGCTCAAAAATTTCTAGTAGGATATAGAGCAGTACTTTGTAGTGACAAAGGTGGCTGACTCAAAAAAGGTGTCAATCACGGCAATGTATCTAGTGGAGGATGAAAAGCTGTGGTAGAGAACAAAAACCTCTAATGACATCAGTGCGAGTAGACTCCCATCGACATTGGGAGAAGATAAAAAATGAGCTAACAGGTCAGTTCCTCTCGAATAACACCTCATGGCTTGCGAGGGAAGCTTTGAAGAGGTTGAAGCAAGATGACTCGGTGCGGGAGTATATGAGGAAATTCACATCTTTGATGTTGGACGTGCAGAACATGTCAGAGGAAGACAAGTTGTTCAACTTCATAAGCGACTTATAAGGTTAGGCACAAATGGAGCTTCGAAGGCAAAACGTGAAGGAGCTTCCAAATGAGATAGCGGCTGCGGATGCCTTAATAGATCTCCAAATGCCACCACCGATTTGAACTAACTACAAGAGAAAGAAAAATAGTGGGACACAGAATGGCTCAAAGAAAGGCAAGGAGAAGGGGGTGAATCTTCCCAAGGTAAGAAGCAATCAAAATGGGATATTGCTTGTTTCATTTGTGAAGGGCCGTATTTTGTTTGAGAATGCCCAAGACGGAAGGTGGGTGAGGAGCAAGTAAATACCATGGTAGTGACGGAGCAAGGAGAGGGAGAGGACTCGACGAAAGAAGTCAACCTCGGTAATGTTGCTATATTAGGTACAAGGCCTTATGAAGGAGTATTCAAACAAAAGTAAGGACAAACCTATCGAGGATATGGTACGTAGGAGATGTGCCAAAAGCTAAGGAGTCTTTGAGGAAACCACATTCAAAGGAGCATCCACAAATTATTTTGACAAGGGAGTCGATTTCTTTTGATGGGACTGGTTTATTAGACCCCTAAGTTGTAATAGCGGAATCATAAAGTCATTGACAATCCTTAACTAGTGTTCAACACGTGAAACAACAAAACAAAGCAAAGACTTGCAAGGAGGAAAGGACGAAAAGGGGCAATGTTAATAGTTGGCATGCACTGGTGCACATTGACAGAAATCTTCGACGAGATGCAAGATTCATATGTGAGACCAAAAGAAGGCTTGAGATGGATATCAAGTGGATGGTTAGCTGATAGTTGTGCATTAGTAGGTGTTTTTCTAAGTATTTGGCATATATTTCTTGTATAATAATGTTGGCCCCCGAAATTTTTTTTTGTTAAATTAAGCATAATAGTTTATGGAATAAATGCATAAGAATGAATTGAGGG
>JANQAP020000068.1:6372812-6386607 GCA_026874005.2 Erythroxylum coriaceum
GCTTCATATTCAAAATTCTACAAACCAAACCACACCACTACCAAATCTAATAAGCAGCACGATTACACTACCTGCAATTGGCGATCTTTCAACGTCTCCGGATCCGTCATTGTATGCCCATGCGTATTGAAGCTCAACGAAGAGAAAAACGGCACGTAAAACGCATCAGCTATCTCCGGATCCAAAACCCTAACCGCTTCTCTATCCTCTCCACCGACATAATCCAAAAGAGAAGCCATTAACCAGTACTCGACACTGTGCTGTTTTCTCAGTCCCAAATTTTTACCCCACCGGGGTAAATTCTCAGCAGTTACCGGTTCGTCGTCCCTGGTCTTGTGGTCCATCATTCCGACGTTGAATCTCCGAGGAAGATCGTACATGTAAACCTTCAGAGGCGGTACGGTTTCGCATACCCTAGCCGGTACCAGCGACAGTGACTGTGACGGAAAGAAGTAGGGTCTAATATCAACGGTGCCGATGAAGATACAGTAGGTGATTAAAAGAAGAAGGACGAATACAAGGGAGAGGATCACTTTCCCATACATGTTGGAATGTTTACGATCTTCTGTTCTTTTTGTTTTCTCTCTGCTGCTTTTAGCGTGCAGCGTCCACTTAGGCAGGCGCAACGCAACCGATAAAGTGACATAAAATGGAAATTTATTAATCCGGTGGCTTGTCTCTTTAAAACTGGAAGGCCGATCTGTATCAGAATTTATATGCTATATGCAGGTATAGGAAATCCATCTCAATGCCTTCCGATGAATTAAGTGGGACCACCGATCATCTGTGATTTAGTCGATGACGATAATTAATTATCTCAATTAATTTTCTTTAAACGTGGAACTTCTCTCCTCTGTAAAATCTCCATTTCACACAACCTTCTTCGACCCCTCGTGTGAAATCACTATGTACATTACTGTAATTTTCTCTTGTATTATTCGGCCATATGGTAAGTTTTCTCATCTTTCTACTTGCCTCGTTCACTAGCTTTGGGGTTGTAACGTGCAATAGTTACTTTTGCTAACCACCATTGCTCTTTTGTTGGTACGGAGAATCTCATTGTCTTAACTTGATAGACACTCAATACACTTGGCTACTTTACCAACTTGAACATGGAATTCCACAATTTAAAACCAACTTTTACTACATGAAATATATAGTTGTCTTGTAATTTCTTCAAACTTTTTAATCCATTAGGGTGTTGCATTCTAATATACTATACTATTATGGATCTTTTTGTTCCTTTCTTCGATTATCTCCAAACCGTCATTCCCTATCCAATTCACTATCATATATGAAATAATCAGCCATCCATCGGTAAGTTTCTAATCAATAAATTAGTCTTAATTTTTTCAATTATAACACTATTCGTGCCATAGACATCAAAAGTTATGATTAGGAGCTTCGCATGGATGTTTCAATTCATTAAACAATTAATCAATATAGTTGTTAAACTCTTACATGTATGTCTATGCCATAATATAAATAATCATACCATTTAATAACATAACCAAATATAAATTACAATATAATTATTGAACAAATAATAAAAAATAAAAGAATATTATTTACCTCACGAATGAATTGCATAAAATCCAATCATTATTAATATAATGCATTGTTATCACTATATAACATTTCTTTTAATTGTAGATCGTCTGCCTGTTTGATGTACTGGCATCTCGTCCATAATTAACCAACAACATCTTTAATGTCCAATTTTTCTCTTATTCTTATATCTTGAAGATGCCTTTCTAGTTGGCATCTTACATGTCTATTGAAATAAGATTAGCAAAACATAATTCACACTAAATCCACATTCATTCATAGAGGAGAGATCAAAAAGAAAAGGCAGAGATGTGTTGTCACACTTACAATTGTTTCAGAGGCAACAATTAAGTAGACATTACCAAGATTTTTGCACGAGCAAACAACCTTTTCACGTTTTAATAAGAATGGTAGAGATGAGAGATGCAGCATTAGCAAGGTGAGGTAAGCTATAGGCGACGTCGCAATTCAAATATTCAATGATAAAACGATGTCATTTTGTTATATAACGAAAATAACGTTGTTTTATATGTTGATGAGGTTTATACTTCAGGTTGTAGAACCCGAACTTGATTTGGACATTGGAATATTCCGCCGGCAAACTTCATCCAAAGCCCAAAGAGATTAGTCTTACTTTTTGACCCAAAAGCCCAACTCAACCAATTTTCCTGTTTCCTCCGCCACGTCTTACTCGTGGCAATTCGCAAATGGACAAGGAAAGAACAAAGCTTTCGCACAAGAAACGAAGTTTCATGTATCCAAGTCTTGGTGACAAAGAGTAGCAGCTTCTCCATTTCCTTCAAATTCTCCTTCCCTCCATTTGTAAATTGTAATTTATTACGTGAGCACAACTTTAAAGTCTTAGCCTCACCTAACAGTCTGACTTATCTTCTTGTTTTAGTTCGTATCTGCAAAGAAACAGATATCCCGAAAATGGTTTACAGGATTAGCGCCGGAGATGCGACCGGATTCAAGTTCATGTTCTTTTTAACGATTCTGTATGGTCTCCTGGCGGCGTTAACCTATTTTGTAATACACATCAAGTTCGTTAAGCCTCTTGGCATCGACGCTCCTGTTGATCGTTTCTCCGAGGCAAGAGCGATCGAACATGTCCGTGTGTTGACCGAAGATGGCCGTCAAGTGCGTTTTCTATCTAACATCAGTATGCATGTTCATATTTTTACCAGTGTTCGTGCTGTTCGTGCCTGTTTATTTTATGTACTTGTTAATTATATCCAAGAATTGCTCTAAGTTTCTTTCTGTTACTTTTTTTTTCCGGTCTGTTTTGTTGTTGGTTTCAGAAATTGAATCTTAATGCTCTCTTTCGATATAATTGGATGAAAGTTGTCAGTCAGTTTCTGATTATTGGCTATGCTGAAGATGACAAAGACGTTATAAACTTATAATTCGTACTCGGGTGTTTGTATGTTTCACTCCTAATGCCGTGATATTAGTTAGTTGTACTGGTAGAAGTGGACTTATAATGATCGGGTAGTTAGTAAAAGGTGTGGATGATTGACAGGAAGGGCGTCCCGGATTAAAAAAGGCTGCTTTGTATATTAAAGCACAATTGGAAAATATAAAGGAGAGAGCTGGACCAGACATCAGGTTGGCATGAGCTTTAGGTCTTTCCATTTGAGTACATATTTATATGCATTGGTACTAGAAAAGATCATGTGATTTATGGGAGTAATTAGCTGGTTTAATTTACAGGATTGAGATTGAAGAGAATTATGTTAATGGCTCCTTCAATATGATGTTTTTAGGGCACAGCATTTCTCTGGGGTACAGAAATCATGTGAATATTGTTATGAGGTATGCTCATTAATCAGCATGAGATGCCATTTCCTTTTCAAGCTTCTAATTTGCTTTGTTGATGCTTGTAACAGTATGTCAATCATCCAGGGGAGGACTGGGATTGTTTTTATGAACCTATCGCTTACTTTAAACATTAGCATAGTTGCACGCCATGGTTTTTACGATTTACCTGAAATTAGTGAATGAAGATAAACAATTCTTCTTAAGTACTTCATTCCTAATAAAATGGAACCACTTAGGGGTTTTGATCAGCAACTTAAGGCCTTTTGATGTAACATTTTAACAGTTCTTGGAAAAGGAAAAATTCATGTATGTGTGGAGGATAGCATTCAGAACATTTCCTTATCAGAGCTGGTGAAATTCAATATTATGAGATGAAGGACTTTATATACTCTATTCTGATGATCAATGATTAATTAACTACTGGGAAGTGTCATTCAGTGCTAAATTCCACTTACTGTAGGATATCTTCAGCAGATTCACGTGAAATTGATCCATCAGTCTTGATTAATGCACATTTTGATAGTCCACCTGGTTCTCCGGGAGCTGGTGATTGCGGTTCTTGTGTTGGTGAGCATCGTACACGTGACTATCTACTGGCAATTCATCTCAGCCATATTTAGCTTAATTATTTCTAGATATTATTGTCCTTTGACCATTTTGAAGCATCGTTGCTGGAAGTAGCGAGAGTTATGGTAGACTCTAAATGGATACCTCCCAAGCCAGTTATCTTCCTTTTTAATGGTGCTGAAGAACTTTTTATGCTGGTATGAAATCTTTCGCACTTGTGTTAAACCAAAATAGAATTTAACTTTTTATGCCAGTATCAATCCTTTTTAAATTCAACATTGTGCTTCATTGTTAGGAACTTTGCAAGAAAAATAGTGATAAGACACCCTCTTAAGCTCTTGGAATGGAGCTAACCTGTATTTTTGCTAGTTCACGATGTTACACATGATGTAGGATGACAATTAGATCTTTCAATAGCTGGTAGAACTTTTAGTTCTTTTGGGGCTTTCTTTTTATAAACTTTAATTGTGTTTTCCATCAAAACAGTACGTGGCCATTTTTTTCATTCAAAGCAAATATGTTTTAACTAATCTTAAGATCTGTTTGATTTTTTAGGGCACGCATGGTTTTATGACAACACACAGATGGCGTGATTCAATTGGCGCTTCTATAAATGTTGAAGCATCTGGGACAGGAGGTCCTGGTATGATATGAACCAAGATTCGTATTATAGTATGCAAATTTTGGGAAATCTGCAACTGCGCTGATTTTGTAAATTGGACAAATTGGAGTTTACTTATATAAATTTATACATGTAAACATTTGTGTGGAGTGCTTGATATCTTCCTTTTCAATCGCTGGCTATGAAAATATGAGAAATAAAGTGAATTATGTAATTACTGATACTATCCAATTCTTTCTTAATTTTACAATGATGTTAGCATTTTTAACTTTTCAAGTTAATATTATGCTTGACAGATTTAGTTTGTCAATCTGGACCTGGCATATGGCCATCTCTCATCTATGCTCAATCTGCAATTTATCCAATGGCAAATAGCGCGGCTCAGGTATTTTCTTTTGATTCCTTTTTGATATGATTATCTTAATTTGATAAATCGAATTCAATGTGATATCGGGAAGTTTAGTATTGCTACTCACATATGGAGATGAACTAAGTTACTTACGTTCTGAAGTGGAGAAATTTTATTTTGTTTCTTCTATTTGTATATTTTACTCTCACCCCTTCCCATCATTTTGGTCTTCTTAATACTAATTTCTGCTCAAAGTTCTTGTTCTTCCGTAAGCTAAGTAATGACTGTTTTATTTTTGTTGTGTAGGATGTCTTTCCTCTTATCCCCGGTGATACAGATTTCAGAATATTTTCCCAGGATTTTGAAAATATCCCGAGCCTGGACATTATCTTTCTTCTTGGTGGTTATTATTACCATACATCATTCGATACTGTGGACAAACTACTGTATGCATTGCATTTGCTGTTTTGATACAGATGTGCTTAATTGCATCTTTTAGCACTTTATTCTTCAGTATCTCTTCTGATTAAGTTCCTTGAACCAGACCCGGAAGCATGCAGGCACGGGGAGAAAATTTGTTCAATGTACTTAAAGCCTTTGCAAAGTCATCTGAGCTACGAAATGCACAAGATAGAAAAACTCTTGAAGCATCTGCCAACAATATGCCGGATGACCAGGCTGTTTTCTTCGATTACTTAGGGCAGTTCATGGTATGCCTTAAAACTTCGTTACTTAGTGCAGTTCATGGTGTGCTTTAAAACCTGACATCTATGTCTTAAAATGGTATTTGAACTTTCTCAAGAGCCTCTCCCAATAGTTTAAGCTTTTTAGTTGAATAACTTCTTAACAAGGTACTCAAAATCTTATTTGACTATGTAGTCTTCAGCTCAAGTTGGCTTATCCTTATTTCTAATTAATTTGTAATTTATCGTATTTGTCCATATTATATGTGAAGGAGCATGTTAAAATGGTACCTGAACCATTTCCTGGGTCTCACCCAACAGGTTGAATTGTTTCCTGACATCTATGCAATTTACTTCTGGACTTTGTCTTGTAGAAGATTATGCCAAAGACTATGTAATTATATTAACCATGATTATCCCTTATTTCATGATAAAAATGTTTCAGGTTTTCTATCCAAGAAGTGTAGCAGTGATACTTCACAGCAGTCCTATAGGCATCTTTCTCCTCATGCCATTCCTCCTGCGTTTTCTGCATTATGGGTTGCGTGGCTCAATTGTGACCTTCTATGATTTTGTCAAAGGTGTAGGGTTTGTGCTACTTTATGTGAAATGGTTCCTTTGACTGTCTCTCATTCTGGCATTACTTTTGGTTCGCCCTTTGGACTAAACTTTTTCTATACATTCTTAAATTGCATTTTCAGGAGCGCTATTGCACGCTGCTGGGGTAATACTGAGTATTATTATTCCAGTTGCTTTTTCTATTGTGAGATTGCTGTTCTCTAATCATGCCATGAACTGGTAAGTTCAGTTTCTTCTTCTTCTTCTCCCTCTCCTTGTTTAAGCTTACCCTTATAAACGAATGTTTGTTGGTTCTCGTTCCTTGGGCATGTCATGGCAGAAGGAAAAATCATGGTAAGGCATTGGACTATTGGTGGTGGTGGAGGATTCAAACTGTGTGGATCATCGATGAAATACTTGGGATAAATAGAATGATTGGAAGCATTCCCTAGTTCCCAGTTGAAAAGCATGTTGAACTTCCTCAAATTTATTCAGTTCCACACCAATGTGTGGCTGAAATTGTACTTGATGAAGATTTGAGATTTGAATCATATATAATTTTGACACTTTTCGTTGACATGTGAAATGCAGGTTTGCTCATCCACACTTAGCATTCATAATGTTCATCCCTGGCTCACTTATTGGCTTGTTGACTCCAACAGTTTTATATAGTCATTTTCCCCTCACACAAAATATTTCAGTTATCAAGAAATCAAAGGAGGTACTTAGAAGAAATTCATAGCTATTTTGTAGTCAATTTACTTTTTATTAAAGAATATGTATAGGGTGAATCCTAATTGCTCTTCTAGTCTTTTCTTTTGTTTTTGGATACCTTAGTATATGATGCTTGTCATTTGTCTACAATAATATGAACTTATGAGCCTCTTTGTTACGGGGATCGTGTCTAATAAGCTAGCAATCTATCAGGCACTTTCTGATGAAGCAAGGTTTTGGGGCGCATTTGGATTCCATGCTTGCATTACTTTGGTACATATAGCACTCTCTATTCTTGCTGTATGAGAAGTTAATGGGAATTCTTAGGTTCAAAAGTTTCTTGGGTTTGCAATGGCTAACTTCAGTAGAGCAGGTCTATGTTGTCGCTGGTCTGAGTGGAGGATTTTTGACCTTCTATGTGTCGGCTTTTATGCTTCTTGCATGGACCTTCTTTTGCCTGACTGTCAAATTATATGATCGTCAATCACTCTGGTATTAGCTTTATTATTTAACATTCAAATTCCTTGTTTGAATCTTTGCTGATGTAATTTCTTATTCTTTGCATAACAAAATTGTACAAATCCTTTTGGATTAAAGCTGCTTTCTTGTTCTAATCAAAATTTACTCTGTTATTTTCATTCTCTAACTGAATTGTACTTTGCTATATGTTAAAGTCTTAATCCAGAAAAAAGTCGGAAGATGCTAGTAAAATGATTGATTTTGGTCCTAACTTTTCTTTCAGGTCAACCTTTTTTTATGTGATACCTCTGGTTCCGTGCCTTGCATACACAACCGATTTTGGTGGTTTTCTTGTCCAATTTTTGATTGAGAAGATGGGAATGATGGGTGCTGTTCCACCCCCCTATGGTTAGCTTTACTGAAGTTTTTCTTTCTGTTTCACTGTTTTGGTAATATTTTGAATAAGTTCTCACTTCTTGTTTCATATAATTATTTGTGTAATTTGTAAATTAATTTTCTTTTGCCCAACTCTTAGAATCATCAAGTAATATATCTAAAGTCAGCATGATAATTATGAGTGTGATGGTAATGAAAATTGCGTAGTATAAGATCTCTTGTCAATTTATATTGGATGCTGCTATCTCGGAAACTCTCTCTTCCATGCATATTGATTATCTAGTAATCATTACGAACTGATTACAAAGTAGCTGTAAGATATTGTAACTAAGATAAACAAATGGTTGCTATTATGTTGTCTATCACTCTTTCAAATGTTCAAGTTGTATTATAAGTTTTTTTTTTTCATCTCATTGAAGTGTGTTTGATGGTGGATCCAATTATGTTTCCCCCATCCACACTTATCAGGGCTATAAACAACTGATCTTAAGGAGCAGCATGGGGTTCAGTGGTAGCATCCCCAGCTCCCCAACATATATTAGGCTGGGGTTCAAGTTCTGCTGGGCTTGTGCATCTCTTGTGTTAAGAGTCCAATGTAATAAACAAAAATACTGATCTTGTGCTCAAGGATCATACATGAGATTTCTATACAATTATCCATACCTTTTAGAATAAATTGCAATCATGATGTGACAACTTCATTTCTGGGAGTGTAGAATGTTCTTTCATAGAATGACCTGCTGATGGATTTGCTGTGAATCATGATTGGTTATTACGTTTGTTTTCAGGATATTTTATTGCTGATGCTGTAATAGCTGCAACAGTTGGAGCTGTAACTGGTTGGTGTGTTGGTCCTCTAATACCTATTGGCAGTCGATGGATGGCTAGGTCATCCATCTTGAAGTTCCTGTTGCATGTTACTGTGCTTGCTATGGCTCTTTCGTCACAATTTTTTCCGTATAGTTCCTTGGCACCTAAGAGAGTGATTTTTCAGCATACATTTGTTACTGCAGGTATGAAGGAAAGACGAGAATAATTCACTATACGAGCAGCTCTAGAACTTTGATGCTCTAGAATATGTTAGTGATTCGAAGAATGGGAGCAATTTGATTTACTAAACATAGTGCTTCTTGATTATTTTGCACGCCTCCCTTTTTGATTCTACCGTGCTTTGTTTCCTGGTATTGACAGGTGCAAACGAAATTGTGGAATCCAGCTATGATTTTTCTGTAGTAGATTCCAACTCTTTGCTTTTTCTTTTCAAACATGCACCTGAAGTAGCAAAGGAATTGCACATCAGTTCAGAGTTTTCTTTTGAAACTGCAAATGTATCTCTGCGACAGGATTGGATGGTATGAGACTTTCAGGTTTCTATCTAGTCTTAACCTAGTGGAAAATCACTAGAGAGATCTAACACTTATTGAGCTATCAATGCACAAGATAAGTCCTAAATGTCATGTTCACCTTGTTAAGTTTACGTATAAGATAGTGTAAACTGTTCATTATTGTCTTGTAATTTATAGGGTTAGTTTTCTTGTTATCTCTATCTCATGAACACAGTACATTCTGTTAATATCAAACAATAGACGTTCTCGTATATTTTAAACGATTTATGAATATGTTCCTGGCTTCACTTATTTCTCTAACTTCTTGGGTCACTAAACCTTTTTCTTATGACTAAACTAACCTTTGGTCTGTATCCACAAATCATTCATTTATTTTTTTGGTTCTTGAAAGTGCATCCATTAGAACTTCACAGTTGAAACAAATGGATAATGCTATTTCTTAGAACCTTCTTGGACTTGTCCTAGTTATTGATATTGGCCTTTTGAAGGGGTGGAGCTTACGTTAGGTTTAGATGCATGTGGCATTCGGTATTCTCTAGGCCTGGCAATTGCATCTACTGTCACTTCTTGTACTTCATTTGTATCAATGTCTGACCATTTACATCACAGATGAGAATTTTCATTTCTGCCACTTCTTAATTATTTTATAGGGAACATTTCCATTATCTCACTTGTTCTCAAGAAGTTTGAAGTTCCCAGCAAATAATGATGATACTTTGAAGCAATATGGAGTTGTTCCCCAGCTGGTTAACTACAGGCCTCATACATTGTCTGACGATGGTAGGAGCCGAAGAGTTCACTTGGAACTTACCCTGGGGTGAGTGACATTAAATGTTGATCCTGATGAAATTATTGTATGTACCTTACTTTCGAGTTGAATAATTTGTTTGGAGATTTAGACATGGGCATGAACCAGTTAAATGTTCACATCATGCAAGAAGCTGTTGAATACAGGATTCAGATTGGTGTTTCTGGCTCAACTTGTTAGATGCCTGATGTATGCATTAGTTATGGTTTACCGACTTGGGCATCAAAATCTTCGAATAATCCATCAGAACCATATCATCTACAACTTAAAAGTATTTCTGCAGGATAAACGCAATGTCCATGTAGTTTTATTAAAAGTGAAAATCCATTGATCTCGATATATGCCATGAATTAAGCCCGCCCATGTAACTTGGGAAACCTATCTATAGAAAGTGAACATAGCATTGCCATGTGTAGCTCCATCACGTGCAGCATTTTTCTACGCCATGATGGCCCTAAAGCTTTAAGCAACTTGACTTTTCAGTGACTTGGAGGAAGTTTGGGTTGCTGTTCTTAACATTACCGGGCCGTTATCGAGCTGGTCATTTGCAGACAACAAACTTACAGGTATAAGGATTTTGGATTAGTTTTTGTTTGGAATCAAAATCTTTCACCCGTTGCATACTATAATTTTTATGAAATTTCTACAGACCCTGAAAGAATTGATGGTGGTCCACCATCATACATCTGTAGACTTAGTGGAAACAGCCATGAAAAATGGACCTTCTGGCTAGAGGTAACGGTCTGTCCCTTGCAGTATGTGTGCCCTTTTTTTTCCTGCATGCATGAGTACCCTTGGTTGTTTGTCGAACTCTTTTGCTACATTAAGCTGGTATGCAAAAGTCATCCTGTAGTCCCAGTGAAGCATTTGTACTGACTCACTGGTGGCTGCCTGCTACCTTGACAAGTTCTGTATATGTTGCTGACGTTTAGAGCCTACTTCATTGGGGTGCAGGCCACCGGTTCGGGCGATTTAAGAGTCGACGTTGCTGTGATAGACCAAAATTTGGCTGATGATGCCAAGCGTTTAAAGGGACTTTTCCCTGACTGGGTGGACGCCAATGCATACTCCAGTTATTTGTCCAATTACAGATTTTAGATCCCTGGCAGACAGCTCCTGATTCTTGAAAGATGGAGTACTCAATTACTTCTAAACTCAGTACTACACTGCCTCATCCAAATTGAAATTGACAAAAGACAAACTTCTCGAAATTCTCTCTGTAATTGGCAATGTCTTCATTGGTGAACTTTTATGGTGAAGTTGCTCCTGAAATAGAATTACATATTTCATGTACCTGAGAATGACATCGTCTCCCTCTTGAGAGTTGGAGTTTATTAAGTATATATATATTACCAAGGACAAATGGGATGGACGATTATGAGATTCGATCTCACCGTCCATTTCATTAACGGCTGGATTCTCCTCTTTCTTTTCTCGTTAAGTCTCACGGGTGTGACTTAACATGTCACTCCCGTGTTAAGTCACACCCGTGACTATGCTGCACACGGGTCATGGGTGTGACTTAACATGTCACACTCGTGACATACAATAATTCCAAAATTTCCATCCAGCAGAGTCGGAAAAAAAATTTCAACCAAATTACAAGTAAAACTCCATGTTGCTAAATCACACGGGCGTGATTTAACATGTCATGCCTGTCACATACAACATTATTCATCATCTTCTATATCGTTTTCATAGGTCTAAGTTTACATCGGATCAATATTTGAATTATTCCCTTCATTTGTTTGTTTGGTTGTTGACAACATTAAAAAGAAATTAATTTCTCAACAAATTTGCTGCATCATATCACAAAACATGATCTTCGATCGTCGATTTTAATAGACAATCTTTCAACAGATACGCGATTTAAACATCTGATGTTATAAATGAAATTTATTCGATTGTTAGCAATAAAATCTAAAAGTAATTAATTTTGCTTTTAACAAACATCTAATATGTTATCATTTTTTCTTAAACATGTGTCCCTCGTCATTTCAATTTTCTTTCTGATCAATTACATTCACGAAATCTTCCACTATATTTATTTTCTTTGTTTCCCTTTGTATTGCTTTACTTGCTCAAAATGAGAAACAAAGAAACGTTATATCAACTTAAAGATTTTCCCTAATCGATTCAACTAAATAAAGCTGTCCTTTAACATCTAACCAGGCAAACTCCTCTCTCACATAATCAGGTGAGATCTTTTCTTTCTTTCTACTCTTTTGGTTTTTTTATGGATGAAGAAGCAAGATTATATCAATAGTGCACAAAATAGTTGCTACCATTAACAATATTTTCTACCTAATGACAGAATAAATTTTGTAACAACGCTTGTATTGAACGGTTCCACAAAGGTAATGGTGGCGACGTTAAGTTAGCTGCAAAAAAATTAAAGACTTGCCTTTCTTAGAGAGACAGTATATTTATCGGAAATGTAACAATAATTTTTATTATAATATTATTAATGCAATCAAATTTTCTTACACTTTTTGTGCTGACTCTTAGTCTTTTTTTTTATCAATCCTTTTTCTACTTCTTCCATTATAAATAAATCTTGTGTTTTTTTTATAAGTTAAAATAGTTCAGTGTTAAACTAATTGTTAGTTCAAAATAAAGAATAACAAATATTGCTTCAAAATCTTTCGTTCAAATTTTGTTAAGTTTACTTTCTTTTTTTTCTTTGACATGTAGATAACTTGACAGCACATGAATTTTCCACTAAACTCACTGAAGGACTTGCTTATGTAGCGGGTCACGATGAAGATTCGAGACCTATTTTGGTAATTTCTAACTCTACTGATTACATTTTTTTCACTTTTTTATTTTTTAAAACTCACAAAAATTATTAGTAAGATTGTTTATATTTTTTTCTAAATGTTTATATTTTTTTATAAATTTCATTTTGGCATTTGTTACATCTATAATTGTTCAAAAACTTTATTGTTCCTTTATTGCCATTGGTTCAAGACTTTTCACCTTAAACAAGATTACTGGAAGTTTTGTTCGCGAAAACTGTAAGTGACCATACATAATTTTTTATTGCGCGTCTATTTCAATTTTTATCCTTCTTAGTTAATCATATCAACATTCTATCTTTTGCTTCAATTTTTGTAGATTCACACGCTTCATTGCGTTTACTTTGGAAGTTACTGTATTAACCAAGCGAAAAGACTGTGAACACTTTGTACTTCTTTTTAATGCCAGTATGTTGATTTCTTCCAAAACTCTGTTGATGACTCATAAAAGTATAGCCACTATTTTATCAAAGAAATGCTATTATGTCTTTCCTGCCTTGTGAAAAGCCTTTAAATTATGTCACTACATATAACCTTGTCATATGTTCTATTATAATTTGTTGTTCTTATCTTCTCAGGATTTTTCAGGTCTGTTTTAACTTTCAAAAATGTACTTCTACCAACATTAAAAATTGTTACCGATTATTACCCTTCCAGACTTATAGAACTTTTGTAATCGACCCACCTTCTTTTTTCTCTAGTCTATGGAAGGTAATACTGTTATTTATATACCTAATTCTTGTTTATTTTATCTCCCTTTTAACTTCTTCATGAAAAATACTCAGTTTTTAGACTTTTTTAACATACATGAGCCTATTACTACTTTTAACTTATAATTCAAATCTTGATTGGTAAGTAATTGTGGAATGTTGATGATTACAGGATGTTCGACCATTTGCTAAATTTTCAACAATAACCACGGTGGTTTCTTCACTACACTTTGAGGAATCATTAAAATTCTATAATTTATGTAATCACCCGCAAGTCCCTTCCCTTCAATTTAACCCTTCGTTGATTAGATCAACAGCTAAATATGGCTTATGTTCATCAAGGTTTTCATTTACTATGTCGCAACATTCTAACTCAGTCAAACCATGATACCTTAACTTAACCCACCCAGGTTTTT
>JANQAP020000068.1:6395910-6407190 GCA_026874005.2 Erythroxylum coriaceum
CAGTTCTTTATTATGTCACTAAATTGTAGGATCATAGGAATTATATACTCACATTCATTCAATTAAAGGAAAGGAAAAGGTATATTTTATTGGTTTTCATTGTTCTCTTTCCAACTTATAGAAAAGGGGTTTCTTTTGCTTAAGTAATGTCATTAATTCACTCATTTTAGATTATTGGCTTCACTTCAGATTTTAAATAACCATTGTAGAATGTGTATGGCTCTAACTATTTAATTTCCTATTTTGATGTGGTCAGACTTGGAGGAAAAAGGACTTGTTCTTAGATGTCATTATTTGTCCGCTCTTCAAGTTTGTTTTTGTTCTTGTTCTCTAAGAAAAGGAACTATAAAGTCCTAATCTAAGAATGAAAGTTTGGGGATTGATTGCAGAATAAGGAAGGTGTTAGGCACCTAATCATGCTCATCTAAATAATTTCCTAGGCCTATGACAAATTTTACAAATTTAAGGAAAGATTCAAAGAAGAAAGGTAAGATTGGTAAGATGAAAATGTAAGACAATTTGTTATACCTTTGATAACTTAAATTGTGTAATTTAATTTGTTATTACATAATTGATTAATTGTTGATGAAAGACTAGTTTTATAAAGGTTTAAAGAATATTTAAATTATTAGGGTTAATTTTGATTATTATAATTGATAATACTTTTTTGTTAATTATATATATTTAAAATTTTGATATATAAATAATAAAGAGAATTCACACACTTTTTTATTTTTGAATAATTTACCCTTCTTTTTATGAAATATTCTTTTTTGTAGGCCCTATATTGTATTGAAGAGCGTCGCTTATCCTTTTTCTTTGTAGTCTGGAGTTGTCCGTCCATCCAAGTAAGTCGTCCAACTCATATTTACCATATGTATTGCTTCAATAATACAATGCTGATGCGTTTGAGTTTTGTGTGAATACGAAAAAGGTCTTGATTTTGTGTTGTTGTTTAGAATATTCTTATAATCATTGATGAGTTTTTATGTTCTTCTTTAATAGTTTAAGCATTTACTGTATGTGAAATGAGTTTGAGATCTTATAGATGATTTGAGGCATAACTAAGTTCCTAGGATAGTATATAGGCTGAAAACCTGTGAAGCAAACTTAGTATTAACACAAGAAATTCATATATTTAATAGACAAGACAGTTCTTTGCATAATAAACCCTTAGGATGTTATATAGGCTAGAAACCCGTGATGTAGCTTTTGTGAAGTTTATCGGTAAAAAATTCCATAAGTTTAGGAGTCAAGACAGAAAAACAATGTTTGTCGATAAAATTTATTCGATTTACTGACGGATAACTAATAACTGTTGGTAATATTGTCATTAACTTAACGACGGACAAGACCGAAGTAATCTTTCTGTTGCTAAACTTATTAACAGTACAGAATAACTGTCGATATATTCACCGACGGTAACACAAAATGTCCGTCAATAAATTTGCAATGGACATATTGTAGTTCGTCGCAAATTATTACTTATAGTCGTTTTTCCGATGCTTTCATCTGTTGGTAACTTTCATCGCTAACTTAGCTTACCGATAGAATGTGTTGATTTTTCATCGATAATTTCCGTCACTAAACTTTATTTTTCGTATAGTGTGTTGCATTTAAAGGTTGCATCGAAGCTTATCATCGAAGCCCTATCTCACTTCTTCAACCTCTTTTGGGTATGGGTGGATCAACCTCTTTTGAGAAGGATAGGGAAAAGAAAGTTCAAGGGATTCCATTGCTACAAGAAAAACCGGAACAAAAACCATCAATCCAAACTTCGAAAGAGTTGGGAGTAGAAGAACAAAAAGAAAAAACAGCTTATATGAAGCATCAAGTTTAACCCTAAAACTTATATTTATTGAAAAATAAAATCTAAGAACATAGAACAAACGTTGTTTTATCATCCAAAGAATCTTCTTTCCTACGTTATATCATTTACTTGTATGTCATTGATAAGAAATCAGTTTTCCAAGATTACACAACAACGCGTTAACACGCAGAAGCTACTAATAACAGAACTTCCATATGATTTTCCCTCTTGTTTCACCACACCAATGCATCCGATGAACAAAACAGGAAGCCTAGAAGAAGATGATGAAGAAAAAAAAAAGGTCTACACCGAAGCTTATCATCTAACATGTTTTTATTTTTAATTTTTATTACAAATTTCAACCAAATAATTTTTATTAAAATTTTTATATTATAAATTTCAATTAAACAGATTTTCTTTTAAAAAAACAAATTCTAAAAACCAAAACCAAAAAAAAGTGAATCAGAGCCCATATATGAACACTCTTTTAGCCCATCGGTGATTAGGGTTTTATCAGCCAATGAGACTATATAAACCGTACATATAAGTTTGCCCTACGTCTCAGCTCGAGGGAACTTAAGTCCCTTCTCTAATAACTTCACCGAGTCAAAGAGAACCAACTCTTGCCGCCACCATGGTTATACATCCCCTCTTCTCTTTCGTGTTTCGATGTTATCATTTTCTGTTTCGCTAATGCAATCATTATTCGTTGGTTTTTTTCTTCAGGTGAAGTACTCCAGAGAGCCCGACAATCCCACCAAATGTGAGCCCCGTTTTTTTCTTTTTCTTTTTAGTGTTTTTCTATGGTCATTGGAGCTGTCATACAATCTTAGTTTGTATTTCCTTGAGTACATTTTAATAGTATTTATATTGTTATTGTGCAGCTTGCAAGGCTAGGGGATCTGACCTCAGGGTTCATTTCAAGGTCTAGTGATCTGATTTTTTTCGGCCCCTATATTTGCGTTGCATCTTTTTGTGTGTTTCTGTTCGTGGGAGTTGTTATTCGCTTATGAGTGGTGGTTTGGTTGGTCTAATTTGGTGTGGGTTGGTATAATCTGAAGGCAAAAGAACCGGTTTCTGATGCCCATGTGAACAGGGATCTTGAAGGAAAATCAGTTTTAACTGTCTTGAGTGAATTTTTGTTTTTATCAGTTTGGTGGTTGAAGGCTCGGTAAATGATGAGACATCGGTTCATCTAGTGATTATAATTTGGATGCCATGTTAATGTGTGTCTTAGTTGAAGTAAGTTTTGACCTTTATTTGCCTTAGATTGTAATGGTGATTTCATTTCTCCGAATCTGTTGTGACTACTCTTTTAGATTGTGGCCTAAAAATAGGCTTACCATATTGCTTTCTCATCTATTACTTTGGATTTGGTTGTTGGTTGCGTCTGGTTTTCTGCTTCTCTTGGTTGAAAATCCTTCACTATCCAGTTTTCTGAACTTCTTTTTCTCTTTGCCTGATGAATAAGCTGGTCCTAGTTGTTTAGCGGGCATTAGTTGCCTCCTGTGAATAGGGCACTAGGGAAATTAGTTCCTCCCTTGTTGGGTGAACCTGTGTAGTTATTGGTGACATTGGGTTTAGTAAATGGTGGGACATTTACATCTTTGTTGTCTCTTTTTTCTCAATTTTGTAGTTCTATGTTTCTGTGCACAATGTCTGTTCTTTAGTTCTAAAAATAGGCTACTATATTCTTTTCTCATCTACTATGTTAAATTGTTGAGCCAGTATTTGGTTCTGCTTCATTTAGTGGATCATGGCAAAATGAGAGGGCTTCAATGCTCAATATCCTTTATTGTCTGTTTTTTTCTGGACCCTGTTTCTCTACACCTGATGAATAAGCAGGCCCTAGTTGTTTAGTAGGCATTAGTTGCCTCCTGTGAACAGGGCACTCGTCAACTTCAGGGAAATTAGTTCCTCCATTATTGGGTGAACCTGTGTAGTTACTGGTGACTTTAGGTTCAGTAAATGGTGGGACATTTACTTCTGTGACATCATCTTTTTCTCTCAATGTTTTAGTTGTATGTTTCTATGTATGTTGACTGTTGCTTAATTTTCTGTCTTAAGTTTCAGACATTTAAGACTGCAAGGAACCTTATTTTTACAGATGAAATGCTATGTACCTGTTAACATTGGATCTAATTCTTGAAGCCTATGAAGAGAGCATGCCTGAAATAACCAGCATTCAGCTGGTACTAGCTTGATGTGCTAGCTGATATTTTTTTCAACATTTCTCAACAAATTCTTATTCTATTGCATTCAGAACACAAGGGAGACAGCTTTTGCCATAAGGAAATTGCCTTTAGCGAAGGCCAAGAGGTATTTGGAAGATGTTTTGGTTCACAAGCAAGCTATACCCTTCCGTCGTTTCTGTGGTGGAGTTGGTCGTACTGCTCAGGCTAAAAACAGACACTCAAATGGGCAAGGACGGTGGCCTGTTAAATCTGCGAAGTTCATCCTTGATTTGTTGAAGAATGCTGAAAGCAATGCTGAGGTATGTCTAGCTTCAATTTCTGTTTAGACTTTATCATTGCTGTTTCCTGATGATAATTGTTGATTTTCCAGGTTAAGGGTTTGGACGTTGATGCTCTCTATATCTCGCACATCCAGGTGAATCAGGCTCAGAAGCAAAGACGCCGTACCTATAGGGCTCATGGACGAATCAACCGTATGCTTCCTCTCAATTCTCTAGTTTCATTTGTTTTTCAGGTTAGAATTTATTATCATGTCAACTGAAGAGGGCTGTTGTTTCTTTGGCAGCTTATATGTCCAGCCCTTGCCATATTGAGTTGATTTTGTCCGAAAAAGAAGAGCCAGTCAAGAAAGAGGTAATTTACTTTCAAGTGAGTAATTGAGTTGAAAGGTTCATCGCCTAATCTCTAACTCCTCTTTATTTTTCAGCCTGAAACCCAGCTGGCAACTAGCAAATCCAAGAAGTCCCAACTTCATAGTGCCTCCTCTTGAGATTGCAAGCATATTTCTTAAGGAGTGCCCCAAATATCTGTATTGTTTCCATCTAGAGGGGATTTTTGTTTGCGTCTACTATAGAGTGGGCTGTTTTCAGATGAATTGAGAAACCTGTTTGATAATTTTCAACTTTTTTTAGTTTATTTTCCAATGAGATTTGGCTTGGACTTCATTCCCTCACTTTGGTTTCTAGTATCTAGTATTTAGTTTTATGCTAATGAACCGATAGAACAAAACTATTGGTTTATAGTATTTAAGTATTATTTTCATGTTAGTATAATTTACGAGTCAGGTATTGAACTAAAACCTTTCGTATGGGCACTCGCCGTCAATTCCAGATTTATGCGTGTGGTCGACGGATTCTCTACCTGCATTATTTCATAACGTCATTAGCAGAAGCTCTCCACAACTATATTATAAATGATAAATTGGTGATCTCCAGCTTAATTTGCTGTTCTGTAAATTTGGTATCTGATAGCGTATCAAGTTTTGGAGAAGTTTAAGTTATTACATACCTTAATTTACATCCCAAGCTAAGAGTCCTTGAAAAAGGCTTCAGAATTCAGCTTTATGGCGGTGCATGTTTCAACAGGACGGGAGAAGTTTAACCAGCCTCATTTTTTCAATTACACAACCTGCAAGATTTTAAATCAGATTTGTTAGCAAGTCACTGGAAAGATTAACCAATTAGTAAGGTTTGTTCACGAAGAATTGCTCCTGACTTTTGTAAGGCATAACAACGACAACAAAAATTTCAAACTCGATGAATTGACTACATTAAAATTGAAAAAAAAAAATCATATTTTTTAGTCTTAAGGTTTGGTATTAAAAAAAAAAGATCTTTTCTTTCACCTTGTTCAAATATTAGGGAAGTCTAACCGAATATACAAGCAATTGATACAATATTAAAAAGTATTTAATTTATTGAAAATTTTTAATTTACTGTATAATTTTTTCTAATTTTCAATTTAATTATAAAGTTTTCAAATATAAGATTATTAATTTTAAAAGTTGGTACTAAGTTATTAGTGAACTCAATTTCTTGAACATATGATTAAGATTGAGAAGAGTTTTCAAAGTTAAAAAGAAAATTGTGTGTCCTTTATGTTCTTAGTTCGCATTTATGAGTATTTGATATTGAATTTAAAGTTAATGCTACTACAAAGTTAAACACATGATAAAAAATAGATTTGTTAGGTATAAGTAGTTAATCTAATTTTATGTTAATATTTTGTATGTGTTGATTGAGAGAGATTTATGCTTGACATAAGTGGAAATAATACAAAGTTAGATAATTGAGATGATCCTTCTATGTCAAGCTGGTTAAACCAGCATAATAAGAATCATAAAGTTCTATACTATGATATATATATCCTTTGATTATAAATTGGATGAAACTTGTAAAACTTGTTAAGTTGAAGAATAACCAAATCAACTTTTGATTAAGGAAGATAATAGTATTGAATTGTTAAATTTATAAACATGATGTATTGGATGTAATAACAATTAATAAAAGGATTATTCTTATATTTTATTAGATGTACTAAAGAATTTATGTGATATTATTATAAGTACAAAATGAAATATTCATTTAAAATTTTGAAAAAATCAAATTGTTTAAATTTAAGTTGAACTTAAGCGTTGAGAACGCTAAAGGTCTTCAATGAGAATGATATTGTGAGATATAAATTTTTGGTTATCTATAGGAAATGAGATTCTGTGATGAATACCTTCATAACTAAATTTTATAATAGTATGAATTTGTATAAAGAGGAAAATATAATAAGAGATATCATATGATGTAATATTTAATTCTTTTATAGCTAAATTTGGTACAATGACTTACCTTTGGTTGTTTCAATTAAATCAATTAACAAGATTTTATATGAGATATTGGAATGGTAAGACTTTAAAAGAGTTAAAATTAACGATTTTAAGATGTGATACTTAGTTGAAGCATATATTATCTAATAAGTTTATAATTAAATTGGATAATCTAAAATTATAAGACATCCAAAAAGGTCGGATATAATCTTACAAATCCCATTGAATAAATTATATATTTGTAGAAGAATGGTTCTCAAAATAAGTATTGCGAGTAAGGTGAAATTTGAAAATTTCAAATCTCATGACAATATATCTAATCGTAAACAGTGCCTTGTTGATATATTTTATGTATAATTGAAAGGCTACAAAACGTTGAAAGATTCACTTTTTTTATAAATTCAAAGAGTTAGTTTTAAAGATGATTGTAAATTTATCATGTATTTATAAGAAAGTTAGTGGGAGTATTATCCTCTTCAGTGAGAGCATTTAGAGATATATTGTTCATAGGGAAAAATAAATTCATATTTTTAACTATTGAATCTATGATTGTTCAAGAACAACTTTTATTGGATATGAAAAAGGTAACAACTTAATTATGAGAATTAGATTATAGAGATAGATATGAAAGTTGTTTACTTATTATAGTCCAAGACATAGATAATGTACCAAAAGTGCTTAGTATTTAAGATATCTGATACTTGTAAAGTATTAAGGATATTCATTATTTTATGTATGAGTTGCTATTTAAGTTCAAGACTATGACAATATTAACTTAATCTTAATTAAAGTTTATTTTACTTAGAATAATATTATTTTGAGATTGGAAATGTTTTAATGCGGCATTGATTGCTAATTAAGTCGTAATACATTTTTCATTTGATAGAAATGATTATTTGAGTCAATAAGTTCTTTAAACAACTTAGTATAGTTTCTTGCATTGTTCAACCAATAATGTATTACGAAACATCACAATCATTGAATATGCAAAAGGAGCTAAGGTCTTATTAAAGATAAGTATGTATTTTTGCAGTTTCTCCTATCTATGATAATAATTAATATGAAAGTTGTAAGATTTAATAAAGTATCCATTATAGAAAATCTTACGGAATTTTCTTATTAAACCATTGCCGCATAAGTAGTATGATAGTCATATGGTGATATAGTATAAGATACTTAAACAATTGACTTAGAACAAATAAGAGATTATTGGTTTATACCCTATAATTATTTAGTTGGTTGTAGTTCAGTGATATAATTATTTAAAGATATTTTTATCTTATACTATTTAGATGTATATGATAAAGTTTATAGGGTAAATATGCATTGAAAATGAATTTATAATGAAATCATAATTATAAGATTCATATTACATTTATTTATTATCCCTAAATTGTTCATAATCATTGTTCTATTAAAAGTAGACATTAATAGAACATAAAAGACTTGCAAACATTATGTTTTTTCTTATTAAAGAAGTAGTTGATCTTATAGATTAAAGTATAAAGATATTTAAACAGACATGTAGGTAGTTGTTAGAGAAAAAGTTCATTGAATTAACCCTATATAAGAATTTTATTTGGAGGATTACTTATATGTCTATAAAAATTCTCATTATAATAATTGTATAAGTGATTATTTGACTTAAGATCTCTAAAATATTTCTCATAGGGATTACTATATTTTAATACTAATTATACTCTATTTTAGCCAAGGGTTGCTCAATCAATAATTATTAGATATAACATGAATTATACGAAGATAGTTAATTAATCAATATATGATTCATTTACCCAAAAATAACTAGGGAGATTGCTCAATTGTTCTCAATTAGTATTGATAAGAAAACCTCTTGGCCAAGGTGGAATAGGAATAACATTTTATAAAAAAATTTACAAATATTATTAACTTAATTTACAAATATTATTAACATGATTTGAGTCAAATATAGTAAAGATTAGTTCTATACATTATATATAATCAGAATATTGTATAATGAAAGAATTGAATTATACAAAAAAATTATACCCGAAAAAGTTTCTCACAACTATTTTAATATTCCTAGATATTTTAATAGATATGATGCGTTGTTGTATATCGATCTTGATTTGTGGATATAAATTATTTAATTAAATATAAATTAAAAAATTTAATTTATATAATCATAAATATGATTTAGGATTATAACTTATATCCATTGCCAACATATTTATAAACCTAATGTGTCACAGGTAAAAAACAGTTTAAAGAGAGAAGAGATGTTTTAATTAAGTTGGACTTGTCTGTAAAATTTGAGAAACTTTATTATTAAATCTGAAATATTTAACATATAAGGATAAACGTAAGATACTAGATCTTATTTGGGCAAAAATGATATTTAATTAGAATTAACTGTAATTCTAATTAAAGTTTAATTAAAATTAGAATTTTATTTCAAATAAATTACTAAAATATCCATAACCTAGTATAATAAACTTAAGTTCCTAGGGGCCTAACAATTCTTACCTAACCCTCTTTATAACAGTAGTACAGTTCTTTCAACATGTTTTATGAATATTGTTACAGGTCGGACATGTGTGCAGCTATAATGGTTAAAAAGAGTCAATTTCATAAATAGTTCAAGAAAAATGATAAGAAACTATCAAGCTTCATAATAAGGTATAAGTTATGATTCATGCTTTGTTATATTTCATGTGTTAATCACTTTATAAAATTTTAGTTGATCTTAACTTTCAAAAAATCATATGAAAAAGTTTCATATTTATTCTGCTACATATGAGATCAAATCTCGTTCTAATTTGTCAATATTTCATTCATTATTATTTCTAAAATCTTGACTCTTAATTTTAAAAAAATGTAAGATTTGTAAATTAATTATTCCAACATATTATGAGAAATGAGTAAAAGATATATACCTCTCACTTAGATTAAATTTTGAAAAAAAAGTCTATGATCTTTAAGATTATCAAAAAATTCTTAATTTTCAGTTTTACTTAAAAATCCTCTCTTAGATTTCAGTTTAATAAAAAAGGACAAAACATATATAATATAAACATCAAATATAGATTATTCAAATATTACTAATCTAGTAACCAAATTAGCTCTTAAATATGATCCAAACTATTAATCTTAACATAAATTAATAATTTAGGATTATTATAATAGATTATTAGTTTGAGTTAGATTTAATTAATTCGGTTTTAATTTAAGAGCTGAATTGAGTCTTCATTTAAATAATATTTTCTTAGTACAAAAATGATGTTCCTAGCTTGGGCATTTCATTATTATTTTTTAATTAAAGTCTAAAAGAAATCTTTTAAAAAACAAAAAATTCAAAAAATGCAAAAAGTTTAAAAATCAGAAAGTTTTTAAAAAAATTTTAAACTACAAAAATTGTTTTTTGTCTTTGGGCTTTAGACCTTGCCTGTAAGAGAATTCGGAAAGACAGATTTTTATTTTGCTTTATTGAGTTCAGATTTTTTACCTAATTTTACTGTTTTTAATTTTGTTAAATATTTAAAACATTGTTGTTTTAACCATTAAATATAAATTTAGAGACTATTTAATTTATTTAATGATTTTAAACATTAAATAAAATTTTATATAGTAAAATTATAGAGAAGATCTCGCTCAAAAGTTTTACCTAAGAACGAAAATCATTTCGGAAATCTCTTCGCGTTGGCTACCTTTTTCTTCACATTCTCCCATCTCATCTCACCTAAAGCATATATTATTCCGCCCCGTTTGATACCTCTACGCGTACTTTCGATTTGGACGTCATTTCAGTAACTTCCGTCATTTCTGCACACTCTCTGTAAGACGCTTCTGTCTCTTCCTTTCTCTCAAATCAATTGGGTACAGAGGATTTGAATTCGTTTGATTCAGGTTCTTAAATAACTTTATTTCCATTTATCATTTTGACCTACCATTCTTTCTCCAGTAAACAGTTTCGGATCCCTAATTTCTATCGTCTAGAAGTTATAAATTAAGACATAATTGATCTGGGTATCTTAAATTCTGTCCTTGTTGAGTGTTACAGTTTTATGATTTTCCGTTCAATTTCTTTATCATAGATGGATTGGCAAGGACAGAAGCTAGCAGAGCAACTGATGCAAATTCTGCTTTTAGCATTTGCGGTGGTGGCCTTCGCAGCGGGCTATGTAATGGGGTCTTTTCAGTTGATGATTGTGATATACGCTGGTGGTGTGGTTCTGACTACTTTGATTACAGTCCCCAATTGGCCTTGGTTCAATCGCCACCCTCTCCAGTGGTTGGACCCTAGTGAAGCTGAGAAGCACCCCAAACCGCAGCAACATGTGGCTTCTAAAAAGAAATCTGCTAAGAAATAGGTAGAATTTCATTTTAATTTCTCTATAGGTCTCGGTTTGGACTTGGATTTGAATGTTTCCTATGTTGAATTGATGTCACAGCGAACTTGTTTCTCATAATTTAGAATGCTTATACTGTCTGGAAAGGTTTTGCTCTTCGGAATGATGATAATTCAGTTTAATTGTTGCTGATGGCTTCAGTTTTTTCTTCTACTTTTGTGCCTCATTTTGTTATTGGTCTACCCCAATCCAAGATTTTAAATTGTGGATTGTGAATTACAGTGTATTGCATTGCATCCATTGATGGAGTGATCCACAACCTGCAATTGCAGTTATGATTTGCAATTTAAA
>JANQAP020000068.1:6519721-6531370 GCA_026874005.2 Erythroxylum coriaceum
ATGTGCATTTGCCTTAAGTCATATAAACTTCTCATAATTTATTGTTCTAGCCTTAACATAGGTAACGGGATGTTACAAAAGAAGATTGCCTCGAAGGGAACTTCCTTCCACTGTGGCAAGGATGGCCAACGGAAGAGAAATTCCAAGGCATATATAGAGTCCTTGAAGTAGAACAAGGTATCTAATGCCCCATCAACTTCATGTATTTATGTTATTGTTATTCATGTTGTTTTTGATAACAACATATGAGTATTAGATACCGGTTGTGGCTCACACATTTGTACTATCATGAAGGGCCTCAAGAATAGTAAACAACTCAACAAGAGAGAGTCAGACCTGCAAGTGGGCAATGGAGCAAGAGTTGCTACATTAGCTATAGGCACATATGTAATGACACTCCCTAGTGGGCTTGTGCTATAATTGGACAATTGTGTTTATATACCTGCTTTGACTAAAAATGTAATGTCTATTTCTAGTCTTAATAAAGCTGGATTCCATTTAAATTTTAATAATAATGGTTGTTTAATTTATTTGAATGGAATGTTATATGTTTTGGGTATATTGTGCAATGGTATATACGTATTAGATATGTCTAATTCGATTCTAAATATCAATAATAACAAAAGAATAAAATGAGATAATGTGAAATCATCTTACTTATGGCATTGTCGCCTTGGCCATATAAGTGAGAGACATATGTCTAAACTACACAAGTGTGGTAGTTTAGGGTCATTTGATTATGAATCATATGACACATACAAATCTTACTTATTAGGCAAGATGACTAAGTTACCCTTTAAGCGAAAGGGTGAACGAAATAGTGGACTTTTAGACCTAATACATACAGATGTATTTGGTCCGATGTCCATACATGTCAAAGGTGGTTTCGTATACTTCATTACCTTTATCGATGATCATTCTTGATATAGGTATGTGTATCCTATAAGATACAAGTCTAAATTCTTTGAAAGGTTCAAAGAATTTAGAAATGAAGTTGAGAAACAACTTGGGAAAAGTATTAAATCACTTCGATCAGATCGAGGTGGTGAATACTTAAGCCAAGAGTTTATGGATTATCTTAGGGATAGTGGAATATTGTCCAATTAGACTCCACCTTACACACCACAACACAATGGTGTGGCTGAGAGGAGAAATCAAACCTTGTTAGACATGGTGAAGTTTATGATGGGTTTAGCAAATTTACCAAAATCTTTTTGGGGGTATGCACTCGAAACTTCTGTTTATGTATTAAATAGAGTCCCATCTAAGTCAGTTGAGGTTACTCCATATGAGATATGGACTAACAATAAACCTTATCTTCTCATATGAAAGTTTGGGGTTGTCCTGCTTATGTGAAGCGGATTCAGTCAGATAAGCTTGAAGCTAAATCTAACAAGTGTTTATTTGTAGGATATCCTAAGGAAACTATAGGATATCAGTTCTACCATGTTTCGGAACAAAAGATGTTTGTTTCAAAACATGTTGTCTTTTTAAAGAAAGAGTTTCTTTTAAGAGAAGACAGTGAGAGCAAAATTGAACTTATGGAAGTTTAAGATGCTCAAATAGATGTAGTTCAACTGCCTAGACTCGAGACTATTATTTATGAAGATGAAACAATAGTTTAACTTTCTGACACATAAGAAGTTCGTATGTCAAGTAGGATACGTCATCTTCCCGATAGATACAGATTTCTCATAAGTGAACTTAACGATGTATTGCTCATAAAAGATGACGAGCCTACTACCTATGAAGAGGTTCTGAAGAGTTCAGAATCTAACAAATGGTTTCAAGCTATGAAAATCGAAATGGATTCCATATATGACAACCAAGTATGGAATTTGGTTGACCCACCCGAAGAGATAAAACCCATAGGGTGTAAATGGGTTTTCAAGAAGAAAACTGACATGGAGGGTAATGTAGTTACCCATAAAGCTAGGCTTGTAGCTAAAGGTTATCATCAAAGGCAAGGTGTTGTCTATGACGAAATGTTTAGCCCAGTAGCTATGCTTAAATCCATTAGGATACTCCTAGTCATTGCCACTCATTATGATTACGAGATATGGCAAATGAATGTGAAGACAACTTTCCTTAATTGAAACCTAAACGAGGATGTATATATGACACAACCTGATGGTTTCATATCCATGAATGGAGAAAAGGTATGCAAGCTTCAGAAATCCATTTATGGATTGAAGCAAACATCCAGGAGTTGGAATATCAGATTTGATGAGACAATCAAAGAGTTTGGTTTCTTACAAAATCTGGATGAGTTGTTTGTGTATAAGAAGGTTAGTGAGAGTGCAACCATGTTCCTTGTGCTACTTGTAGATGACATATTGCTAATAAGAAACGATGTCTCAGCTTTGCAATAAGTAAAAATTTGGTTAGCTAAGAAGTTCTCTATGAAAGACCTTGGAGAAGCAACTTATATTTTGGGGATAAGGATCTATAGAGGTAGATCTAAGAGGTTGCTTGGTCTTTCTCAGTCTACATGCATAGACAAGATGTTAAAGAGGTTTAGCATGGAGCAGTCCAAGAGAGGTTATCTTCCCATGGTACATAGGATTACACTTTCTAAATCTATGTGTCCAAAGACACAAGATGAGAGGACTTGCATGAGTTCCAAACAAGAGACTACTGCTGATTTGATGATAGAGGCTGAGTACATTACAGCTTCAGAAGTGGTAAACAAAGCGGTTTGGATCAAGAATTTCATCATGGAACTTGGTGTGGTTCTTAGCATCACTGACCTAGTGAAGTTGTATTGTGACAACAACGGGGCTATAACATAAGTGAAGGAATCGAGGTCTCATCAAAAGTCCAAACATATACTCAGGCACTACCATTTGATTAGAGAGATCATTGGTAGAAATGATGTCAAGATAGAGAGAGTTCCCACTGATCAGAATATAGCTGATTTGTTGACTAAGCCTATTTCCCAAAAGAGTTTTGTGTCACCTGTACACGCCTATGGTATTAGATATCTAGGCAATTGGCTTTAGTGCAAGTGGGAGTTTGTTAGAGAAGTGCTCTAAAGGCAATCACCTTTAGAACTTATTGTAAATTTTATGATTAATAAAGGCATTTTTCAATATTTCAATGTTCATACGTTTAAGGATTTGATGTTGATTTAATGAAGTCCTTAATACAAAACATAATATGGAGGAAATCATGATGAGATCATGATAATGAGATTCCTATCATGTGTAATTATGTTAGTATATAAACTTTCCCTAGTCATAGGATTAATGAGATGGGATATCATTAATCCGAATAGAGTAGCGCATGTTATACTCCTTAATTAGATCAAGCAGTAGATCTCATAAGCTGTAGGCATGAGTTGTTTAGAGTTAACATGTGGATGCTTACTAAAGGTAGTAAGTACATTGGATTGACCTACTATAAGACAATCATATGGATATTCTATTCCAGTGTCAATGATAGTCTCATCATAGAAATGGTGCAAGTATGCTTTGACTTGAGGTGCTCAAGGATATCTCGAATACTGATCCTGTGTTTTGACTTCATTCATCGGTGCCTTTTAGGGGTTACTCATAGGGTGGTGATTGGGTATAGCTTGAGGTATTTAGAGGTAATTGAGTAGCCAATAAAGGATTCACCGCTCCTGATAGAAGGAGTCGATACCCATGGCCTCTTGTTAGGGTCATTACTTAGGAGTCTCTAGCTAGAGCAGATATGTGTCATGAAGAGAGTCTTCAATGATATATAGAGTAATGAGATCCTCAGGACAAAATCTAATATCACTTGGACTAGATACGACGTAGTCAATCTAGTGGGAGTTGACATTTTGACCATACTCTAAACCAAGTGGGGTATAGATGATGAAAGGAAAAATTGCATGGCAACATTGCATATAGAAGGGTTCGTAATCAAACTACTGACTTTTCGATCAATTGGGGGTCATGACACGTTGCTAGATACAGCTATCGATTTACTTGAGTTAAGTGTTAATTCAAGTGGCCAATATAACTGGGAACCTAATGGGTCATACACATAGGAGATCCGAAGGATGAGTAAAATGGTTTTGAATGGTGATCTAAGATATGAGAGAGTGTTTTGGGATTGTATCGCGATGTGATCGTGGTAGAAAACGTTGCTTGGAATGGATGAGAAACAAATGTTTTTGGCTTCCATTAATGTATGCTATTCATAGTCATTAACTTCACATAACTTTCCATTAGTGATGGGGGTTATGGAAGGTCAAATGGTGTAGAAAATTGAGATGATTTTCGTGCATCTTGTGTAAGACACAAAATGAAAAAGATAGGTTCTTTCCTTACACACGCACTTTTTCTCTTTAACTCTCTCAAGATTTCTTGTCTTTGCTAGCACAAAGAAAGAATTCTAGCTATCTCCTAGTGAGGTTTCATCCTTCTATCTTCTTGTGGATTTTCATTAGAGACAGTCTACATTGATCGTTATGGTTTACGACAACCTAACATGGAGAAGATTAAAGAACGAAGGAGATTGTCAGAAAGGTGTGTAAACATCTTACATTTCATGTTTTTGTTTTTCTATATCTATATGCATGAGTAGATTTGGTTTTTAAGGTTTCGTTTTATTTTTGTTACATATATTTGATATATGTTATGTATGAGATGCATGATCAGAACCTAAAAATTTTAACCTAATCATATATTATTTTATTATCATCTTTTAAGTCTGCAGATGGAATCATTATCATTGATGAATACAACAGTGAGTTCAAAGTTGGACGAAGTGGTTTGCTATTGTGGCTAAAGGCCCCATTGAGGAGACCATGAAGTGATCGTAATCTTGGATGAAGGTTTTATGGATGCCCCCATTATCTGGTGAAAATTTATTATTATTATATTAATGAAGTTGAATGTTAAACTTTGTTTAAGGTATCTTTTTACTGAAATTGAGTTGAATGTTGTAGGTTGGAAGATACAAGTTTTTCAAATGGTATGATGGAGAATTTAGTGAAAGAGTCGTTTGAGTGATTCAAAATTTAAGGATTGATTTATCAATGTCCAAGGAAGATCTTAAAAGAAGCACAACAAAGGAGTTTGAAGAACAAATGAATCTTTTGAAGGAGGACATACATTTATTGAGAAAAGAGAAAAAACAAATTAAGTGTATGTTAATGAACATTGTTATTGTAATATGATTACTTATGGTTGTATTACTTTTTATTTATAAATATGTTATGAGGATATTGTATTGAATTTGAACAATGCAATGGTTGATATTAATTTCATGTATCTTACGAAAATTTTGATTATGAATATATAACTAATATACAGTGGTTATATTGTATAACAAATTATAATGAATATGTTGTATATGAATAATAAAATTTGTATATGAATTATATAACTCAATTTAAAAAACAATTGTACTATATATAACTAAATCATAATTCATATAATGAATATGTTGTATATGAATAACACAATTGGTATATGAATTTATATACAATGAATAATTTACAACTTGTATATATAACCAATATACAATGAATAATTTACTCGTCGCATATGTTGTCAAATATGAAAAAAAGGCAATGTAAGAGAGAGATTGACATAGAGAGAGAGAGAGAGGTTGTGTAGCAAATCATATTAATTAATAAAAATATTTACATTGTATTTAAACAACACAAACATTCATATGTATACAACAAAAATATGTATACATTGTATGTATACAAGTAATCGATGTTTATTTGATTTGTACTTGATTGCGTAAGATAAAGTTGTGATGTTGAAGTCAATGAGGTGCTCCTCTTACTTGCTTCAGCTTGTAAATGTTGTGAAGTAATACTGAGATCTTATCTGAATCGTAAACCCCTTGGCTGAAATGATAATTGAAACATATGTGGGTCAACATCTCCAAATTGGTTTATATTGGCATCTGCAGGTGTACCAACCTAAAATATTAGAAACATACTTTCTAATTATTACAAGTTAGACAAATTAATGAAAAACTTAAAGTTAGACAAATTGATAAAAAAGCTTACAATATTGCTTTGTTGAGTCAGTCCAGCATTTTCATTAACCAAATTCCCATTTCTTAACTGTAGTTATAATGAAAAACATCTTGTTCAGTAATTAGTACAAATAATAATATAAAATTGAAAACTG
Organism: Erythroxylum coriaceum; assembly: GCA_026874005.2. Classification (NCBI taxonomy): domain Eukaryota; kingdom Viridiplantae; phylum Streptophyta; class Magnoliopsida; order Malpighiales; family Erythroxylaceae; genus Erythroxylum; species Erythroxylum coriaceum. The sequence goes on from JANQAP020000068.1 coordinate 6,525,847, forward strand.
TATACATGTGAAGATCCCTCTATTCTAACCTGATTAACATAATTATATACGTTAGCAACTACATGTTTATAAAACTGTATTTATATGATTGAAGTAACATGTACACACCTGTAAAGAAGCCTCATCATATTTACTTGATGTGTTGTTGTTGCATTTTTTGGAGTTATAACCTTAAAGATCAAATTTTTGGCATTTATGCACTTACCCTTTCTGACTCAATTTATGTGAATTTTTCATCTTCTTCAGCTCATCTTGTAGTTTCCTTTTTGCAATTTTTGGTCTATCGGTCATAACTCTTTTAGGTGGAGGATGTATCAACTCAACATCACTTGAAGGCTAAAAAAATTTCACCTCATATTGGTTGTAACACATGTTCATACAAACTCAAGAAGCGACCCTTCCGATAGTACGAATCAACGAATATCTCAACCCTTTACCTCGAGTGATGGATTGCACTAATTGCATGCTTGCATGGATATCCATATAGGTCTCATGCCTAATAACTATAGGATTGTTGTTTACTAGGGATGTCAATGGGTCGGACTGGGCCCGGGTTGAGGACTATAGGATTGTTGTCTACGAGAGATGTCAATAGGCCGGGTTGGGCCCGGGCCGCCCTCGGTCCAGCCCAACCTGGCCTCAGTCATACCAGCCCGCGGCTCGACCCATCGGGTCAAGGGTGGGCAAGGCTGTCCCAGCCCGTTTATATAATTTTTATAAAAAAAATAAAAAATGGCGTCATTTTGGACAAAATTGCCAGCTGGGCTGGGCCGAAATTGCCATCCGTATTGTCTACCGATCCTAACAATATGCTGCCCATCACCATTTGAAACTTCATAACCACCAACTCCATTCCAACAATTCTCTATTCCATTGCTTCTTTCCTATTCTTCTCTATCTTCTTTATTATGTTAGGTGTTATATCATGCTTCCACCCAAGAACAAAATGTTTCCTTTTAGCATGCCTCCTTATAACCTGTATTCAAATAGTCTCCAGCATGCTAATCACTACACTCTCCTTATCTAGTAGAATCCACCCAGTAAAGGATTTGCTTATGTTGTTGTCAACAATAGGACATTTACTTTGAAAGGATTGATAACATCTAGCCCACCTCTCTTTTGGACACTCAAGCAACGTTGTAACACATTCGAGGCTTATTCTGTGAAGCCTCTTTAGTTGTTCATCGAAAATTTGAACATATGTTGATCAAGCGCAATTACAAAATTGCTTTCTTAGGTCCTTTTCCTTTCAATTTGTAGACCAACTTTGATATAAATGTCTTACACACATATGGTGATCTACATTGGGCAAAGTGTCCTCACCCTGACTAATCCCTACAAATAAAATAAAAGATATCATATCAAATTTCCTATAATTACCTTCAATCCTAAATATGTTTACATACCTTCTGCATATCATATATAACTGTAATTCCTTGACCATATTTTAATTCCAAATTAGATGATAAAAATTTCATAAACCAAGTCCATTAATTTGTGTTTTCCACCTCAACAATTGCCTAGGCCAATGGAAACATTCCTCCATCACCATCTCTACCAATTGCACTTGAAATTCTGTCTTTAGGAAGCATCCATCAATCCCAAAAATTGGTCTCAAATGCTTCCATCCTCGTTTCATGGCGTAAAAATAAATATAAAATCGTTTGAACTGTAAGAAATTATAAGAAAATTTAAAGAAGTATTAATATACTACATAACAGGACATAATGAAGTACAAGATTAACTTTATAACGTAACATACCTGTAGCAATGAGCACTCTTGATTTCTTGATAATTGTAGCTAAATTGTTGGCCCAGGATTGCTTACCTTCAACTTGTGCATATATCCTTGCAACTTTGCATATTCAACAATATAATCTGTTGCTCTCTCTTTCCTCAATCTCTTCTTCTCTTTTCTACACATGCTTGAATCAACAAAAATATTTAGCTTCTTTGTACATTCTTCCACCATTTTCTTCATTATAATATTGGACTTCTCTAAAATTCTATCCTTGAAGTGTCTCATGAAGAACTTTGTAGAAACCAATTTAGGTTTGTTTGTAGTGAAGCAAGTGTGATTAGAATTATATTTTTTTACCCTCCAACATCACTCATTCTTAGTATATGTAGCATACAAAACCCGTTGGCATCCACCCACAAAAAAGTACCTAATCTGAGTACTCTTACACCTTTTCAAACTAACATTGTATCATGTACGTACTACATAATTGACAACATTATCTTTAAATTCTTTTATAGTCTCATACTCCATTCCCAACCTCCACTCATATCCAACCTCTAAAGGATTATCCCGAAAACTTGAGCTGGGTCTATGTAAAATTTATCCTAACTCCTCTCTACCAGGATATTCATTGGTGCTAATATAACTACCACAATCCTCTGAATCAATTTCAATTGGATGATGAGATGTCAAAATGAAAGTTTAATTGAAACTATGCACTCTGTTCCTCCACATTCACATCTGTTTCTGCACCTTCTCCCTCTGAATTCTCATCCATTTGTGCATCTTCTTCCTCCTCATTCTCTTCCATTTTTGCACCTTCTCCCTCCAGATTCTCAACCCCTTCTGCACGCTGCCCTTCTATGTTCTCATCATCATCATCAATAACATGGACAAGTGTGTCTACATGATGAGCTACATAACAATCTCATATATTTGCATTAGCTTTGCTAGTATAATACAATTTTCATTTGAGTCGATAACTTTTAATGAGTCTTTAAAGTTTACACCAAGCTCTCTATAATATGCCTTATCAATTTTATCATACCCTAACTCTATTCCGATCTGATTTATTTATCTATAACTAACAAAGTCAACATCAACTTTGTTAAACATAGCAATATCCCTACCAACATATTTCAATTCAGGCTCCAACATAAAATTTCCCCATGAAAAAGTCGTATGCTTCCATATTCAGCCATTAAAACCTACATAAAATAAGCATACACGTAAGTTTAAAAGAAAAAAGTAATGCAATTATAAAAAAACAACATGTTCATTATCATAAAATGTTCAAAACTCCATTCATGCACCATAGTTAGACTCAAACTTTTCTTAACATAACTATTCAGGTAAGTGTAAATAGTCTACTTTGTTTTAGAGTTTAATCATTTGAGTTGAGTTCATTATTTTTATGCTAAATTTGAGTCATCAAATATTCCAAGTAGAACATGTAATAGTTAACTCATTTGGAGATTTACTCAATACTCTAAAAAAATAAAGAGTTCAGGAAAGATGAAACTATATTAAAAACTTGCTTTAACGTATAACATAAAAACCTTTTTAGGTATAGCAAATGAGCATGCAAGTGACATTCAAGCGTATCTTTCATTTTATAGGAGGTTAACATACTATTCATTAAAGAAATTTAGTCTAATTTCTCAATTGTTTACCAGAGATATCTTTCATTTTATGACTAACTACTAAAACAAGGATTTGGTTGGTAAGATTTGTTAAATTGAGGAGAATATAAGCATAATTAGAAGGTGTCATGACCTTTCCTCCTTTACAGTTTCAATGTATTCTCTCTAAACCAAAGTTGTGTTTACAATTCAATTAATTTACATTAATTAATTCAATTTTAAAAAGCAATCAGGAGGGTTCTTATTGACCTAGCTGGATGACAAGTGGATTGGTTCCCTTCTTTTCTTCTTCTTGGAATCAATACTTAAGATTGTGTGGCCTACTTACCTTTTCTTAATGAATCCTAGCCATTTGCCTACAATAATGATAAGAATTGTTTTTGGATTTTAAAGATATTATTGAAAAAACAATAATTAAGAAGAAACAAAGATGAAGAAAGATTGTCTAAGGTATACATTTTCTATTAATGTATAATAACTACAGGATATCAACTATAATTAACAATGACAAATTGAAGGGTATTTTTCCATCTACCAAGTTTGCATGTTTGTAAGCTTTCTCATTGTGATCATGCCAATATGCAAAAGAGTTGATCAGATTATTGGATTATCAATACTGTACAAAAAGAGTATTACATATGCAAATTGTGTAATTTTAGATGGAAACTTTGAATTTACATTAGGCAAAGCTTTAGGCTTCATAAATTGGCTATTGTTTTTAAAAAAAGTCAAGGAGCTGGTGTCACAATATGGGATATAGTTTACAAATTCCTAACATTCATGTTGCAAAGAAATTGAAGAAATGATATCAAGGGTTATTTTCTTGATATTTGACTGAACTGCAAAAATATCAAAGTACAGTTCACTAGAGTTATGTAGTTAGCTAAATTTTCTGAAATGATTAGAAGATGATACTTTTAGTAACCAATGAATTTACACAACTTAGATTTCATGTCACTGACATTTGTTTTACAGCAATCATTCTTCTATCATTGAGTTTTCCCTATTGGTTACAAAATTAAGATATGACGAATGAGCATAATTTAATCTCACAATACCTAAATTCCATTGAAGTGATTAACAGATGATACTTTACATTAATAAATGAATTTAAACAACTTAGATTTCTTTGCCCAATGTTTCATACAAGTTAGAGCTCCTAAAAAGTATATATATAATGAAATTAAAGTTATTAGATTACTTTTACAAAAAGATCAAAGTAGTCTCACAATATAAAAAAGGATCACATAATGAACATCATTTATCAAAGGTTAATTATTAAAATAGAGACGATGCCATTACTAGCCTATGTTCAAACCTCTTCTATAATCAATTTATTAATCGCATACCATATATACAGGTCCAAAACCTCCTTCTCCAAACTTATTAGCAGGATGAAAGTCATTTGTGGCAACCTTTAACTCACTATAACTGAAAGTATATGGTCTACCATCTATACCTAGGACCTCTGCAATTTCAGTGATAGGATATTATAAAGACTAACTAATGAAGAAGGGAGACTGTTTCAAGAGATGGAATAGATGCCAAAGCAACAAAACAAATTTCAAAATAATGGATGAACATATAGGTTTTTAAAGTAGCATAACAAACCACTTAGTATAGTTATTCAAATGAAAATTTTATACGATATAAAACAAAATAAGGATAAAAAAGTACAAGAAGAGTATTGCATATGCAAATTGTGTAATTTCAAATGGAAACTTCAAATTTATATAAGGCAATACTTTAGGCTTCATAAATCAGCTATTTTTTTGAAAAAATGTTAATGATCAGGTGTCACAATGTGGGATATAGTTTACAAATTCCTAACATTCATGTTGCACATAAATTGAAGAAAAGAATACACAAGTGTTATTTCCTTATCTAGGGGAAGGAGCATGTGCAGACCTTAAAACATCCACAACAAACATTACGGGACCATGATGGGGACTAGAAACCATCCAAACAAACATTTAGGACCACACCTGACAATAAACTAATGGCATCAATCATTATCTAACACACACCAACTGTAACATCCCCTCACTTATGGGAAAGGGCATTTTGGTCTTTTTGAATGGGTTAGAAATATTGAAAGTGTCTTTATCATATTCATGCATTCATATATGCATATGAATAA